>BLKR01001340.1:0-303803 GCA_011170035.1 Teleogryllus occipitalis
GAAATTGTTAACCAATTGAATATTGTAATATAATGTTACCATTTGAATATCATAGAAAGTAAGACGCAATTTGTCAAAATTCATGTGAGCTATAATTTTTCTTTAAATTTTACTCCTTGTCCTGCGAAAGATATGTGACAGTACTTATGTTAACAGTTCTACTGCCATGGGTATAATTAATTAGTTTTCAGTACGCAAATTATTGTTTTTGGTTTTAATGAAGCATGGATATACAGAGTATTGGGAAAGGAAACGTCGAAAGTTTGAAAAAAGCTGTTTAAACAATTTTGATCATACTTTGTCTAATAAACTACATAGATATTTTGAATGGCTGAGCTGCAATAAACACGCAAATTTTGGTTTGAAAATATGATTTCTACGCAAAACTTCGCATTCTAGAATCATGTAAACAGACCAGAAACATGTAACATCTTTATTATTAACAATATAAATTAATATATTAGTTCAGAAAAAAATTAACCGAGAAATAAAATTGCAGTCGAACTGTGAAAATTGGGTGCTTTTTTATTTCTAGTTTAATTTTTCTTTCTGATCAAATGTATTCATTTATTTTGTTAATCATAAACAATTTAGATATTAATAAAGTGTTTATATGCTTCTACAACGCAAATAGTTGCCTAGAAAACTTATATCCAAACCAACTTTTTAATGTTTATTGCGGCTTAGTCATTTGGAATATCCGTGTAGTTTATTAGACAAAATAAGCTTAAAATTGTCTTAACAGCTATTTTTCGAAGATTCGACATTTCTTCCCCGAATATCCTGTATATAAAAGGCTTGATTTCTGTTGGTACGCGACGGAACGGCGTTCCGGTTTTTTGGAAATAATTATGAAATTATATTATATATAAATAGCTATTGCTATTATATTAATAATTAATTTGAGGCGCGTTTCGGGGCCTAAGATTTTAAAAATAAAGGATATATGTATCATAACAACTCTTATGACGACACTGTTCTCGGTTACGTCAAGTTTTTATTTAGAGAATCAAAGTGAATGGTCTAAGTTTACTCACCTAAATAAAGTTTATCTTACTATACATACTATTTAGAAAGTATTTATGTTCAAAACAGGTGTTGCATCAACATCATATATTTTCACGTATTATTTGTAATTGCTATGCAATATTCAATACGGACTATGTGAACTTGCAAAAAAGAAACAAAAAAAAATGACCCACTGCAGCAGAAAATATTTTCTACTCGTCGGGATTCGAACTCAGGTCTTTAAAGTTAACTCACCTGACACGGTTCCCCCTCACCACCAGGTACACGACAAGACTACCTACAAGACTACTCCTTTCCGATGCGAAAAGAAAGTGAAGCATTTGCAGTTTAAAAAAAACAGGGTGTTCAATTTATCTTAATACAAGATCTATTTTTAAAAAGAGATTTCATTAAACAAAAATCTCTAGCGTTCATTTTTTCGGCAATGTTATAAAGATCAGTCAGGGCTAATATTATACAGTAGAAAATTGGGGTTAATGTATTACAATTTAAGAGTTGTTATTTATTTATGTCCAAAATTAACAAGAAAATGACAAATGATAGGAAATATATTCTATTATAATGACCATATAGCAAACACTCAGAATGTAATAATATTTGGGAGGAAAAAATCAAAACTAAAATGCCTAATTTTTCCAGTCAAAATGTGATATAAATCTTTTGACGTTACTTCGTTATTTTATATGACACGATATTTTTGAAAATAGGTTATCATTAAGAAAGAATTAATATTCTTTTCTGCGTTAAAATAATGCAATAATATTAATCGTGTCATGATAAATGTCACTAAAAAGAACGTTTATAAACAACAAATTTCATTTGAAAGAAAAATCTGTGTTCAATTTTAGAGTTGTAGGAAAACGCCGAAAAAAATTTACACTTTTCCAATTTTCGAAAATTCAGAGTTTACAGTGGACATATGAAGTTTGTGGCCTTCATAAGTGTATTTTACTCTATTCTTAGAAGAAATTTAAAGAAAAAATTTGGGGTCGTTTTTGAGAAACTTTTGAAAATGACCGACGGCTTCATGTAATGTAATGTTTTAAAGAATGATTTTTAAAATCTCAAAGTTTCAACTAGAATCACATCGACAAGGGATTCTTCAATTTGGAAAAGATCGTACGATCTGTTTAGGCGTTAGTAGTGTTCACAGATGGATGGAGAGACGGACAGACGCAGACAGATTGACGTTTTGCTTTCAATTGGTGTTTTGGCATCTAAACGCCGCACGTTCTTTTTTAGTCAAATCTGTGATACATGACTGTTTAAAATCATCTTTGTGAGAGACAAAAGTTAAAATAGTTTCTGTGGTATAGCAGGTAAGCGCACTGTTGGAGAAGCTTAGGTACGTAAGATCGAATCTCATCAACGGCGAATAATTTTTGCGGGTAGAAACAATTTTGCGGTTAACTGTATAGTTATAATCATTCGTATCCGTTATAAATATCACATAAATCATGTGTTTTGAAAAGCCACTACTTATTTTAGTGTGTCAACGTCTTTAAGAATCACGTATAAATATGCCCCTATTGCGATTCTGGCTTCAGAACGTCTGCATGCGCGGCGGTGTTGAGCTCTAGCGTTATCGCAACTTTCATCTGTGACGTAATTCAACCTTGGCCATAATCGCCGAAAGATAAGACCGCGAACGACTTCCACAGAGGGTTCTAAAGACCACGGATCCGGTTGAAAATATTTCTTAGTAAAATGAGCTATGTAGTTGCGTGGGTTGTAATCGTTTGAATTCTTACTGCGAATTTGATACCTTTGACACATGTAGAACATTCCTCTAATAAAAAATCTAAGTGCAATGAATATCACGTAACTATTCTTTTCGTAATAAGTGGGCTTGGACAGCGTGTTGAGAAATATCTGTGATAGCACAGTGCGGTCGAGCCAGACCTACAGACTACAGGGATCCGAGTTCAAATCCCAGTAACGCTGGAATATTTTTACCTCCACGTGTAAAGAGAGTTACGTAATGCTGTAGGAGGAAGTGTCGAAATTTTCACAGAAAACACGTTTTGTAAGTAGCTAGTTCGAAAAAAGTGGATTGTTGGTATTGTTCTTTTATTTTCTATACACAAGGCTGTCAAAACGCTTATTTTTTGAACCCGAAAAAGTGATTTTCCAAAAAACCTCTTTGTGAATCCGTCTTCGTGCAAGTAATTCTAGAGCCTAAAGTAAACACGATTTTCACCAAAATGGATATTCCTTGAACGATCTGGCTAATATTACGAATCTTCGAATTTGAAACGAATCTTTTAATTTTGAAGGTACTTTACACCAAACCCCATCATATTTACATAATTTCCTCAAAAAGAGCTCCAATTTTTCTGTAAATCTATTCCTCGAAGCACAAGATGTTTAAAGGTGGCATACGTTCAATTATGGGCGAACGATCTGAAATTTCGAAAATTGCAAACAAATACCTATTAACATTGTCGAAAACAAATATTAACGCTAGAGATTTTTGTTTCATGAAATCTCTTTTTAAAAATAGATATTAAATTAATGTAAATTAAACACTCCACTCTTTCCTAGTAATGATCCACTCTTCACTAGTAATGATTGCTGCTATTGGGTCTAACCGCTTCCTTATTCTTTGGAGGGCTACTGTTTTTTAAATTTTTTTCCAACAGTATTATCTCAAAAGTACTGGATGAGAACAGTTGATATCTGGAGTTGAAGGGATGGTGTTAGCTCCTATTGTAGGCCTGGTTCCTTGTGATTCCAGTGAAAAATCAGTAACTGCACTGAAACAGCAGAAGCTTCCGCCAATTGATAATCATACGTGAATCACCATGTACTGGGTAGGGAGGAGAAGGAGGAAATCTATATGAATTGTCGCCTGCTCTTTCTTTCTCAGATTGGATATTTTATCATCATCAAATCGGAATTTTAGCGCCTTTGATGTAATATTAAACATAAAAAAATCCCTTCCAGTTGTCTGCGTGTTAATTTTTAGTGTATCAAAATAGCCCCGACACCCGTATTACATTAGCCTTTTAAGTTGTATCATATTAGCCCCACAAATTTGAGGCTGCATATATCATGACACGATTAATATTATTGCATTATTTTAACGCAGAAAAGAATATTAATTCTTTCTTAATGATAAGCTATTTTCAAAAATATCGTGTCATAAAAAACGAAGTAACATCAAAAGATTTATATCACGGTGCTAAAGTTTTTGACTGGAAAAATTAGGCATTTCAGTTTTGATTTTTTTCCTCCCAAATATTGTTACATTCTGAGTGTTTGCTATATGGTCATTATAATAGAATATATTTCCTATCATTTGTCATTTTCTTGTTAATTTTGGACATAAATAAATAACAACTCTTAAAGTGTAATACATAAACCCCAATTTTCTACTGTATAATATTAGCCCCGACTGATCTTTATAACATTGTCGAAAAACAATATGAACGCTAGAGATTTTTGTTTAATGAAATCTCTTTTTAAAAATAGATCTTGTATTAAGATAGATTGAACACCCTGTTTTTTTTAAACTGCAAATGCTTCACTTTCTTTTCGCATCGGAAAGGAGTAGTCTTGTAGGTAGTCTTGTCGTGTACCTGGTGGTGAGGGGGGAACCGTGTCAGGTGAGTTAACTTTAAAGACCCGAGTTCGCATCCCGACAAGTAGAAAATATTTTCTGCTGCAGTAGGTCTTTTTTTTTGTTTCTTTTTTGCAGGTTCACATAGTCTATATTGAATATTGCATAGCAATTACGAATAATACGTGAAGATATATGCTGTTGATGCAACACTTGTTTTGAACATAAAACACTTTCTAAATAGTATGTATAGTAAGATAAACTTTATTTAGGTGAGTAAACTTAGACCATTCACTTTGATTTTCTAAATTAAAACATGACGTAACCGAGAACAGTGTCGTCATAAGAGTTGTTATGATACATATATCCTTTATTTTTAAAATCCTAGGCCCCGAAACGCGCCTCAAATTAATTATTAATATAATAGCAATAGCTATTTATATATAATATAATTTCATAATTATCTCCAAAGAACCGGATCGCCGTTCCGTCGCGTACCAACAGAAATCAAGCCTTTTATATACAGGATATTCGGGGAAGAAATGTCGAATCTTCGAAAAATAGCTGTTAAGACAATTTTAAGCTTATTTTGTCTAATAAACTACACGGATATTCCAAATGGCTAAGCCGCAATAAACATTCAAAAGTTGGTTTGGATATATGTTTTCTAGGCAACTATTTGCGTTGTAGAAGCATATAAACACTTCATTAATATCTAAATTGCTTATGATTAACAAAATAAATGAATACATTTGATCAGAAAGAAAAATTAAACTAGAAATAAAAAAGCACCCAATTTTCACAGTTCGACTGCTTTTTTATTTCTCGGTTAATTTTTTTTCTGAACTAATATATTAATTTATATTGTTAATAATAAAGACGTTACATGTTTCTGGTCTGTTTACATGATTCTAGAATGCAACGTTTTGCGTAGAAATCATATTTTCAAACCAAAATTTGCGTGTTTATTGCAGCTCAGCCACTCAAAATATCTATGTAGTTTATTAGACAAAGTATGATCAAAATTGTTTAAACAGTTTTTTTCAAACTTTCGACGTTTCCTTCCCCAATACTCTGTATATCCATGCTTCTTTAAAACCAAAAACAATAATTTGCGTACTGAAAACTAATTAATTAAACCCATGGCAGTAGAACTGTTAACATAAGTACTGTCACATATCTTTCGTAGGATAAGGAGTAAAATTTAAAGAAAAATTATAGTTCACATGAATTTTGACAAATTGCGTCTTACTTTCTATGATATTCAAATGGTAACATTATATTACAATATTCAATTGGTTAACGATTTCGGCTAAAGAGTCTTGTTTGATAATTCTCCAATTTCGTATTGTAATAAGATATCTTATGATACTCATGTCGTAAATAACTATTTGACAACTATTATGTTTAGTGTATGTGTCTAGCAGGTTTTGTATTATTCTGAGAAACTGGATCATACGAATCACGTTTACTACGTTATTCACACAGGAGCACATGAATCTCAAAAAAGGTATTTAATAATATAATCCTTGCTGATGAATCAACGTTTTATTGATGATTTTAATTTTGAAAATTTTCATTAGTTTGGATGTTTAAATATAGGTATCACATGTAATTACATGTCTGTTAAACACGATAGCATTATATGAAGCAAGAAACATTGTTTTTCATTTGATCATTCAACTTCATCAATCACTCAAAATTACTTTAATTTTCTCTGCTTATAAGTTTTTTAATCTCAGATCTTCGATGAAGACATGAATCAAATAACATCGTAGATATTTGAGTGTTTTAAAAATAATAACGTGAATAAATGCTTATATTTATTGAATTGGTTTTATAATAACCTGTAAAAACATGGGTTTTCTGTTGGTTTTGGGGATGTTGAAAACATTCAAATAGTAAAGGCAATGTTAAGCTGGTGACCTTTAACATTGTTTATTTGATATTTTTCTTAGGCCTAGTTTATAATGGTTAAACGTTTTCAAAGAGTGCACATTAGATACCTCGAATGGCCCGTTTCCGTTTAATAAACCGCTACGTTCTCTCTGTACAGATGGTCGTGCAAAATTCAAGGTTTTGATACATTCGTAGAATGGCGGCCAACAAGCCACCTTCAAACTCTGACGATACTGAAATGTAGTCTGTGTTGGGAAGGTCATATCACTTGACCACCAAGTTCGTTCTATGTATTTTCACTGGGAAATGCTAGAGCATTGATATTTACTAAACTGTAAACAAACGCTAAATCTCTTTGGATTGCTATAACATCTGTTTTGCTTTCTTTTAGTAATATCAACTCGTTTTACCAAATACGTGAGTTTGTTACATTTTTACACGCTACAATAATTTAATTTTACAAGTATTTATTTTCAAGCATTTAGGAATTAATGAAATTTCATTGAAACGTTCGCCAATCTAAAAACCTTTTAAATATATTAATGTTGTTTAAAAGTATGTATTAACAATGCGTAGATTTAGCACATAAAGCTCTGATTTGAATATTATACAATGAAATCATCAAATTAACAGTTTTAGAAAGGAATGATAAATTGAATTGAAAATATTAACTTAAAGTTTATATACGTTTATTTAGAAATTTCTATACTTGTGTAAATATTGTCATGTGTGATTCTACTCATGTGATCTTTCAAAACACAAAATTGAATATTTCTGTATTTGAAAACCTTAACACTACATTCATCCAATCCAGTGCAGTTTATAGCAAACAGCTAAGCAATATGTTTCCCTATTTTTTAATGGTAATGGTTAAACAAGAGGAACAAATAGTTTCTGACTCTCGGTGTTAACAGGGGACTTAACAAAAATTAATAATACAGTTATTCGGTTGCTCAACATCCCTTTGATAGAAAAACAGAAACAATTGTTTGGGCGTAATGCACCTTGAAAAATATTTTTTTTATAATCAATTTTTTTCCTATTTGATAAATATATCGACTTGCAAATTGTAGGACTTAAAAGGGAATATAAAAACCAAATAAAATGTATGCTCATACTTGCCGTAAAAATACGAATTTAGCATAATTAAATAGGCCACATAATTTGTTTACAAGCAAGTGCATTTTAAGCGTATGTGGCAGGCAAAAGCGCGGCATTGGAGAACTGTTTTTTCAGTATGCCCATCCCACGCTATTCTGCTAGCGCGAATGAATTAAGCGCAAACAAATGGGGTCTACTAAGATGTTAATTTCTTATAAACAATTACATATATCTCGAGAACGAGATATAATAGCACCGAACGGATTCCGGAATTTTGCATCACATTTAAACGCCATTCAGATTAGACAATAAAAAATTTGCAACAATTGCAAATTTATAAACAATTTCCAAATTTTGCAAATCTAAAGGGGGAGAGTCTCCCGATGTCCCAGAACCAAAAACAGCGAATTAACAATTTTGCAACAATTTATAATTTTATAAACAAATTCGAAATATGCGTTAGAACGGCCGGGAAGGCTCCGCAAATTGTGCCTGAAATGAATATCTCAAAATAGCAGTTTGTCAGGAGTTACAAATCGATTACTTAAAGTTAGAATAATTGTTGCTAAAATGATAAATATTTACTGGTCTATAGACAATCATTCTGGACGGAAAACCCCGCTTAGAAATAGTTTTTTCGTCGTAGCGTACGCGCAGGCAAACTATCTCCTTCGGCAGGGAAATATGACGATATTTCCGTCTCGTACGTAAACGAACTAGCCTCCTCCCCCTGAGACAGCGTTCTTTCTGCCCCTTGGGATGTTGCACCAATCACAGACAACTGTGTTTCTACCTGCTAGCGATTGGTCAACGCGTCCCTCCCCCTGCCCTCCCCCAGGCCGATGGGTGTCCAAGTTTGTCGGCGCGGTGTGAAAGATAGAATTTTGAACGACATTTTTTCTGAGGGAGAGGGTACGTAGTGGTAAAATCGCAATTAAACTGAAAGTTCTAGGCTTCTGGGGGGATGGAGGAGTACCATCTGGGGCAGGTTGCTGCCGGCGAGTGTTTTGGCGTATGTAGTGGCAAGATCGCAACTGAACTGCAAGTTCGAGTTTCTGGGGGGATGGAGGAGTACCATCTGAGGCAGGCTGGTGCCGGCGATTGTGTTGATGTGTGTAGTGGTAAGATCGCAATTAAACTGAAAGTTCTAGGCTTCTGGGGGGATGGAGGAGTACCATCTGGGGCAGGTTGGGGCCGGCGAGTGTGTTGGCGTATGTAGTGGCAAGATCGCAACTGAACTGCAAGTTCGAGTTTCTGGGGGGATGGAGGAGTACCATCTGAGGCAGGCTGGTGCCGGCGATTGTGTTGATGTGTGTAGTGGTAAGATCGCAATTAAACTGAAAGTTCTAGGCTTCTGGGGGGATGGAGGAGTACCATCTGGGGCAGGTTGGGGCCGGCGAGTGTGTTGGCGTATGTAGTGGCAAGATCGCAACTGAACTGCAAGTTCGAGTTTCTGGGGGGATGGAGGAGTACCATCTGAGGCAGGCTGGTGCCGGCGATTGTGTTGATGTATGTAGTGGTAAGATCGCAATTAAACTGAAAGCTCTAGGCTTCTGGGGGGATGGAGGAGTACCATCTGGGGCAGGTTGGGGCCGGTGAGTGTGTTGGCGTATGTAGCGGTAAGATCGCAACTGAACTACAAGTATGGGATTCTGAGGGGGTGGAGGAGTTCCATCTGGGGCAGGTTGGGGCCGGCGAGTGTGTTGGCGTATGTAGTGGCAAGATCGCAACTGAACTGCAAGTTCGAGTTTCTGGGGGGATGGAGGAGTACCATCTGAGGCAGGCTGGTGCCGGCGATTGTGTTGATGTGTGTAGTGGTAAGATCGCAATTAAACTGAAAGTTCTAGGCTTCTGGGGGGATGGAGGAGTACCATCTGGGGCAGGTTGGGGCCGGCGAGTGTGTTGGCGTATGTAGTGGCAAGATCGCAACTGAACTGCAAGTTGGAGTTTCTGGGGGGATGGAGGAGTACCATCTGAGGCAGGCTGGTGCCGGCGATTGTGTTGATGTATGTAGTGGTAAGATCGCAATTAAACTGAAAGCTCTAGGCTTCTGGGGGGATGGAGGAGTACCATCTGGGGCAGGTTGGGGCCGGCGAGTGTGTTGGCGTATGTAGTGGCAAGATCGCAACTGAACTGCAAGTTCGAGTTTCTGGGGGGATGGAGGAGTACCATCTGAGGCAGGCTGGTGCCGGCGATTGTGTTGATGTATGTAGTGGTAAGATCGCAATTAAACTGAAAGTTCTAGGCTTCTGGGGGGATGGAGGAGTACCATCTGGGGCAGGTTGCTGCCGGCGAGTGTGTTGGCGTATGTAGTGGCAAGATCGCAACTGAACTGCGAGTTCGAGGTTTCTATTTTCCACCGCGTATCCGGTGGGTATCCGATACTGCCACGTGCATTCGGAGTAATTATTTTAATGTATCTTCCGCAAGACTGCGGATTCCAAGCACTTCCTGGAATTTCTGCCGAAAGGCATTTTACGAAATTAAACTTCCCGAAATGTTACCGGATGAATTTTGTTTGTATTTTTTTCTTTCTTTCTTAGTGATTCGGTTAATAAATTTCAAAATATGCATAATTCATTGAAATAGCATAGTTGTGACGCATATTCTATTAGATATGTGCCTAATAATAATAATACATCACTTTATTCACTTGAATTTTAATATTCTGATAGTTATAGTAATGTGATTAATATGAATATTTTCGATATCTTAATATCCCAACAGATTATTCATTACTATAATTTAAAATAATAATAATAAGACAGTTACGGACGTTTCCCAGTTTTTACAGAATTTTTATTTTGATTGTGTTCAATCTGAAAACTATTAAGTCTAACAGATTTACAATCTTATTAAATATTTCGAACAATCGTCAATTATTGTAAAAGGTGATTAAAACCAAATAGATTCATTTACTGCCTTGTCGGAGCACTTGCAGCTACACAATACTAGCCTGTGGTTTAGTGTTATTTCTATTGAGGAGTAATGTGTTATTTCTTTTGTGTTGTAATGGAATGAATCCCGATGAAATTCTTTGAAAGTAACCAGAATTTGGTGCCGTAGATCTACTAAAACACGTTCCTTAGTGGACTGCATTTTGAAACAGTAACACAATCAATGACAGACCTCCTCGTATTCAAAATTATTTTCACAATTATGCAAATGTTTTTAATTTCAATTAATTTGAAATCCCAACCATTAAGTGTTTTTCCGGACTTTTCCTTATTGTTAAAAAGTAATTCTTGTGTTACTTCCGAAAAATTATTGTTCAACACCCTTTCAAAACCGGCCTCGGCGGTAGTGGATTAGAATTATAAATAAGTATGGGGAACAGATGAATAGGAGTTAAAATCTAAACAAGACGTGGGAATGTCCTCCATGTTATTGTGGCATGTTTGGCGTCGTTCTAGCATGCATTAAATCACATAAGCTCATTTATAATCTTTCATTTCTCATCTTTATATATTCCTCATGAGGTTTCATAAAGCAAAAGAAAAAAGTAAACATCCACTGCGGTAACACCCCCTCCTCGGGAAAGGGGAGTGTTATGTCTTTTGGAATCTTAGAAGAATTAGAAAGGAGAATTTATTGAAGGTCTACTTCAATAAATTCTACTTCAAAAAATAATTGACAATTCTTTTCAAAAAGTAATTGCTTTTGGTTCCCTCTAGAGATGAGTTTTCATCAAATAGAGTTCAGTATAAAAATTACGATCTGTACTCATGAATTTGGAGCGAAAACTACTGTTGGTCACTTTCAGCATTCAGAATTACGATCCCATCCACTAATAACTTTTCATTATTATACAGAACCTTCCTTAAATACAGAACGGTAAATACAGAAACGGTAAATACAAAATCTTCCTTACATCAATGTCATTGTTCAACTCGATGAAATCAAGCAAGACATCAATATTCTTCAATAATCTTTCTCACCCCAGCAACCATGGAACTTTTCATGATATAGTACCTTCAATTACCAAATAATTAAAAAATAAATAATTATTACTAACCATACACTCCTTCAAGTATAAACACCAGGTATCCTAACATAAAAACAGTCAATCTGTTACGAGGATAAAATTGTAGTCGTCCTCTCCCGTCCACGGCCAACAAAGAGTCGGCACTCATCGTCTCTTCCAACCAACCGAGTATCGCAGCGCGGGTTTCGGTGTTGTCCCGTCCCGTCAGCTGTCAGCTCAACCAACAATGGGAGCTCGGCCGGTCAGTCCCGAGCTGCTCTGAATGGACCCACCTGCGTCTGCGCGATGACAGCCAGGTCGCCCGGGCGCGCCCCGGAGCCCCCCCCCTCCCCCCGCTGCCCCTGGCGGACACTGGCTGCAACGCGCCCACTGCCGCCGCGCCTTCCTGTGCTGCTAACCTCGAAACGTCGCGAATGTCGGCGCATTGCTTTCAAACTTTTGTGTTGATGCATTGTACTTGCGATGAGGATCGGGTATAAATGGGCCATTTTCAAAGAAAGACGTTGTTTTTGTGAAACAAGAAGGAAGTTAAAAACCTGGTTTGTTTTTTAATAAAGCATTAACTCAATGGTATTTTAAATTTCCAATCTACGATGCCCACTTCGTATTGTAGAGTTTGCCACAGATAAAATTTCATTTCTGGCTAATATACCGCTTCACAGATTGGACGCCTGCTCCAAAAATATTCTGGTAAAAGCATGGTGGAAATTTTCTCGCATCAGTTAAAACTCCGTGGACAACTTTGGAAGAAAGCGTATGCGTACAACTTCCTAATTGTCGAAGCCACTTGTATAATGATTCCGTGAGGGGAAAATAAATTGCTTCCTTTTACTCTGGAATAGAAACACATATCAGGCCGAAAGAGCAACTATTGTCAACATTTTTAGGCCTTGACTGATTCAGTGAAAACATTTCGTGCATTGTAAATTCATTATTTAAAGTGTGAAAATTGCTTGGAATATAGGCTAGTACAATTATGGTTAGAGGTTCGACTCTCGTTCAATGAAACGTGGCTACGGTAAGAGTTTTCTAGCATTGGAATTTTTAATCTCTTTCTGCAATACACATTTCCTCAGAACAAAGTAGATAGATGTTTACAAAATGTGAGCTATTAGTAAAATAGACTATTATCTTTCAATTAATAATTAATAATTTGCGTTATATTTCGAACACGTTCTGAACTCCTTCTGTAACCACTTGCTGAGGAGCGTAATGACATACCTCCTCACCCCTTCCCAGCTTATAAGGTCACTCAGCAAGTTTGCATGCGTGAATATATGGAAGGATGGATGTATGAACAGATACAGGGATGGATGCCTGAACAGATGCACGGAATTGAAGTGCATCTGTTTGTGTGGTGCACTGATCGAAGAATGAATGGATAAATTAATTTAATGAATGGATGAATGGAGGGATGGATGGATGAATGCATGGATTAATGAATCGATGAATGGACCATTCACATATTCGTAACCATTAACATTTTTCGTGATACAATAGTTACAATAGTACAATATATGTGGTTTAGGCACCTAATCATAAACATTACACACATTTGGTATGATGATTAATGAAAAACACTATTTGCGAATATAGTTATTTATAAATCTCATAACATTCCCCCCCCCCATAAAACAAATTGTATTTAAACTATTCTGGACAGAGTGGGTATTTACGCAACAGGGTAGTATAAATTATCGACCAAAGCGTTGTAAAAAGTTTCCTCAGTTTTTAAATGTAACTTTACTGTTAGTTACGTTTCATTACTGGTTCCATCTTCTGCGGGTTCAGCTCAATACTTATTGTTTCTTTCTTTTCAAAATTTATCCCATTCTTTCTCACTGTTTCCGTTTATTTTATTTAATATAGCACTTTTCATTCTATTTCATTTCTCGTGAAAACCCCAGAAATTATGTCAGTCCTGAAAATTTTTTTCTCAATTTTATCCGTTTCTTGTTTGTATCTATATCCATTTCTTTGACATTTATTTCTTTGGATTTATACTACAAAATTAATATTTTTGTACTCTAAAGATACTCTTCGTAATATATTTTACCGTATTATTTTTTAATTAAAAATAAAATGAATATTTTATAAGAACATTGAGATCTCGTGAAGATGATAGGGATGTTGAGAAAATATTTTTCTGATTTTTTTGGCAATTTTCTTCCAGAATTTTAAAACAACTTTTGTTTTCATTTAATTTAGAAACGGTGAAGATTTCAAACCAGATCGTTTAAATAAACTTCTTACAAACTCAGATTAGAGTAAACATAAGAAAATGTATATTCTTCCTTTTAGTAATAATTAAAATCAAAGAAAAGACTTCACATTATTTATTTCATTTGCACGTATTTTAAATGGGTAGAGACGTTTTGGCAAAGTTTGAAGGTCAATTACATTTATGTATATTCTAAAGTTTTAAATAAAAAAATTAAATAAAATGTTGATCAATTTAAAAACAAACACAATAGGCACAGTGCCTGTAACGGCTAAATCAAAAAATTATCATCAAGTACTGATAGGGGGAGTGCAGGTAGGTCACATCCCTAGAAACCTACGAGAACGAACCAGTGGAAAATTTAAGACCTTTAAGAGCTGTCATTTATCAATATCTACACAGATATATGAGTACGTTCTGAGCTGGGGTATCTGGAAGTGTGCTCGAGTTCTGTTGTTCTACTTGAGTAACAGGAAGTGTGCGTGAGTGCGGACGTGCGGTTCGGTCACTCCCAATTAGAGCACTTCCCGTCCAGAAATCGAGACAAACGAAGTGTCATTCGACATTTATCAGTCTCCTGGTGGGGAAATGATAATTTGTTTTCGGATCCAGCCAGAAAATTCTAATAAATTTCCAAAAACATGTTTTTGCGTGTTTTAGTGCTGCCATCTTAGTGAATATGCCGGGAATTAAAACAACGCCACTTGAATATATTTATGTAGGTGGTGTTGAATGCGACAATGGCCGCGCGGCAGATTTCATTTAACTTGCATCATTATTAACGTAATTTTGAAAATAAATATGCAAAAAACTACAAACAATATTACCTTGGAAGTTATTGAACTTGAAGGACTTAAAGTAAATACGGAGAAAACAAAACTATGTGTAATGCTTCAGAAACACATTTACGTTCATACGCTCGACTTCTCACATTTACATTCTTAAGCGCGCAAATACCGATTTTCAAATGAATATGGCCAACAACTTATTCTTATTAAATCGCAACTAACACCTTATTTACATAAACATACAAAACAGACGCCTCTTAATGTTTATCTCGATTTGCCTACAAAATGATAAATAGAGCAATTGACTGAGCAAACCTTGACTGACTTGGTGGAGTTTTAATCTCTTCCAACACTAGGGGGAGAAAATATGAAAGTGTTAAGCAAATCCGGAGAAGAATAAAATGTGGTTGTAGAAAATTTGGCGACAGAAATTTTGAACTAATTGATAATGATCAATTAGAGAATAACGCTGAAGACGAGCTTACAGATGATTTTTGTACATTTTTGTGCATATTAGCTAAAAATGCATCTGTACTAAATTCAGTATCATTAAACCTTCAAGTATTTTTAGGGCATTTATAAATTTGAAATTGCAATATTACCAGTTGATATCCCGTATGAAGATAAAATTAAAAGTCATTGGGTATAGAACATTTTTGAATAGGAGTAACATTATTAGCTACTACGATTTATTGGTATGTACAATGCTAGTGACTGTAAGAACTTATTTAAACAAAGCTATACAAGTAAAAGATAGAAAAAAGTGAAGCAAAAGATGAGAAAAAAAGGGCATTTGAAAGGGTCTTTGATTTAGAACAATACTGTTTGTTGTGAATTTAGGAAACAAATCATGAATGCTGCACATTTTTATTTTTTTGTTGTATTATTATAATTGTATTTACTTAACATTTTTTGAAGCCCCGATACACCAGGGCTCCATCAGCTATTCCACGAAAGAAACCCAGGATGATTCCAGGAGAAATGAGATAAGAACGAGTTTAGACAATGAAATGTATTTGGAAGAGAGAGAGAGAGAAGGTGAGAGGAGGAGAGGGGAAGGAAGAGAGTGAGAGAGCGATAGAGAGAGAAAGAGAGAGAAAGAGAGAGGAAGAGAGAGAAAGAGAAAGTAAGAGAGAGAGAGAAAGAGAGAGAAAGAGAGAGAAAGAGAAAGAGAGAGAAAGAGAGAGAAAGAGAAAGAGAGAAAGAGAGAGAGAAAGAGAAAGAGAGAAAGAGAGAGAGAAAGAGAGAGAGAAAGAGAAAGAGAGAGAGAGAAAGAGAAAGAGAGAAAGAGAAAGAGAGAAAGAGAAAGAGAGAGAAAGAGAGAGAAAGAGAGACAGAAAGAGAGACAGAGAGAGAGACAGAGAGAGAGACAGAGAGAGAGACAGAGAGAGAGAGAGACAGAGAGAGAGATTCGCAGCTGAATCTTTCAACTGTAGAACTCAAAACAAGCATATTCGTTTAAAAAAAGAACAGTGCAATATAGCAACGCAATTACAAAGCAACAAACCTTCAGCAACTGCTGCGCTCATGTACTATAGATCATCCGCTCAGTTCCGACGTTGTATCTTTGCGAAGGTCGGATTTCTCGCTGACTACTTTGGACTTTTGTCGGTTATATTCCGAATTTGCAGGTGCTAGAGGATCAATGAAGATATCTTCAGAAACCGCTGACGAATTTGTCGCTTCCGAGTGCCAATCACCTTTTAGCAAAGTTCTTAGACCAAACACTAGGGTTTCGATTGTTCGATGGAGGCTGATAATCTCGAACCCAGATCAGAACGTCGACTCGAAATTCGCTCAAGCGACGTCGATTTTCTGCAAGCCGTGTACGCTCCTGATTTTTCGAAATTTCTTTCGAACTGATAGTCGCAGCATATTCCATCTAGTATGGACTGTGCCTCCGAGCAATATTTCGGACGGTGTGCGACCTATTGCATCGTGCGGCGTCACACAGTAGGCAAAGAGAAAACGTTGAACGTTTGCATTCACACGAGATTTGGGAGGAACTTCACCTTCTGATTTGAACCACTTGCTTCCGTGAAAGTAGGTTTTACTGGAATTTTCATTTTCAGGGAACAGAATACTTGGTAAAGGTTCCTTGGGATTGGTCATGTTTACTGTAATTCTTATAACAATCTGTCCATCACATTTCGTTAGAAAAAGATGTTACCGCGTTGGTGTACGGTTATTTGTTTCAGAAAAATAATTGTTTAGCCTAATCTTTGAAAAAGGAAATAAATCTGGGGCAACTGGCGTTTTTATACTATAAAGAACCTCTAGCACGGATGGAGGAAGTTCTTTTCAATTTGGTTTGCATGTCACACTAAAAGAATATCTACGGGAAGTTGGGTAAAAACATAGAGTAAAGATGTACCTCTTTTGTCTATGGTAAAAATACGAACTAAATTTTAATGAACTCACATTAAAGAACAGGTTAGTTGTTTCATATTCTAGAAGCGAGGCAAACTTTTTCTCACACCAGCCGTCCAGACATACGTGTTGCAGCATGAAACTGTTTGCAACTCTGTTTTTCAGAACATGACGACCTTTGGTGTTTTGTGAACAATGAAGTTTGTTCTGAGCTACTTTGCATGTTCCGGAATGTCCATAAAATTATTTGCCAATGTATGAACAAAAACGTTTGAAATCGCCGCAGTACTTACGTAGTAGTATTGTGCTAATATTTTCAAATAATGAACTTTAATTTGTGACAACGCAATTACAATATGCAACACTTGAAGAGGCACATTGTGTTCACCTAACCTCTCTGAACAATTTTCGAAGCACATACTACTATAGTTAGACATTCTTTATTCGATAACTAAGTGAAAAATCTTTCGTCAGTAACCACCGACATTTTCACAGAAATATTTGAACGAATTCAAGCTATTTCAACATTCTTTGAAATTTTATATTTGTTGCTGGGCATAGTGGAAAAAGTACACACACAACCTGTATTACTAACTTCAATGGATACAGAAATTGAAAGAATGCTGCATTGCTTCCGGACATGTGGCAGGTGTCTATGGTTTCGATAATACTCAGAAACTCATCAAAAATGTAAAAACAATGAAATTGTTTCTATTTTTAGCGTCCGTCACTGCTTATGGCACAGCTGACATCATGCGACAGCAAGACTCCAAGGCAGAGGTCGCCCGCCTCTCAATATCTGATATTCAAGCGTTGCTTTGGTATGTAAACAACTTGTGTACTGTGTATTCGTACACTAATCTAAATCATTGCAGTATTTGAGAAAGATGTTTTTGTTAAAATATTAAGGTTGTTGCTGTGTTTTATGAGAGTATTCAATTTGTTATTTTGGAGCAGTGTGCGTTTTACTTTTTGAAAAAGCCTTTTGTGAGATTTAATTTAGCCTCACTTTAATGCCGATGGCGACTCATATTTTCGAATTACATCAAAGAACACTTCCATCGCTATTTAATATTTATATGGATATAATTCTTATACATACATAAACTGTACTACTACACAAACATAAACTGTGAATCAGTTTTCCAATGACACAAATACATAGAACAACGAATATTTATTACAAATATAACCTAATATTTTTACAATGCTTGATATTAACATCAAATCAGTAAAACAAACGTACACGTTATTGTCGAAACAAACACATTGAATGTCCAATGTTTATGAATATATTATTACTAGAGAACGGATTTTCATGTAAATACATATTTTTACAGGGACAAGATACCAGCGTTCACTAATATTTTTTACACTAAACACGACATTCTGAACTAATTGGAACCATTTTTATTTTACATATTTTTACATATTTCGGTATAATTACATATTTTTACATATTTTACCTATTACTACATATTTCGTTACAATTTTATGTATTTATAGGTCGAAACTGAACATTTCACTTGTGATGTTCGAAATATATGATACTTGAAAACTAACCTAGTTACTGAAATTCTTTAAAAAACACGCAATGCGCTTGTATTAACGCCAGATGCCCCGCCTCCATCTGCTTCTTGGAAACAGCGTAGTCGGGATCAAGGATGAGCGGAGGTAGTATGTGAAGCAGAAGGAACTTCCACCGCGTGCTTACTCGTGTTTCATTGACCCCACGCGTAACTCGAAAAAAGAAATTCCAGATCATTGTCTTATCCCTTTTGTGGAGTTGGGGGGGGGGCGCGTATGCTCCCCTTACCCCCCCCCCTCTTCTACAGGCTACACGCTACTATTCACTTGAACGCCGGCTCTTCGTAAATAACATTGTATATTATACGAAAGTATTATATGTTTCTGATGAAACTACGGATTAATTGCTTCTGTAGATGTAAAACTTTCACTCAGTCTCTGTGAATCCATGTTATATCTGATCGGCAACGTACTTTGCTCGGAAAACGCTTGAAGAATGGAATTTTAAACATTATAACGAATTTTTATTTCACATATTTCCTATTTTTTCTTACGTATTTTTGAAAAAATAAGTACATATATATGTACATATTTTGCTTTTTTTATTACAATAAAGTCCGTTCCATAATTATTTTACAAAATGAAATAAAAAGGACACCAAGCTCGTTTAAACAAAATATTGAATGATGAACGCTTGATATATCGTAATGAAACTTGTATCCTGTTTACAGCACGAGGGATAATATTAATAGTAATAATAATAATAATAATAATAATAATAATAATAATAATAATAATAATTTAAGTGTTTATGTATCTGTTCGTTTCCATATTCATATGGGATCATTTTTTCTCCTTTTTATTTCAGAACAGTCCTTATTCAACTATTGAAGGAAAAATATCTTTAAATAATTCCACACTATTTTTTTCTTGTATTTGTTTATGTCGCTGCAGTTTAGAGAACTTTCGTTTCCTCATCATCAGGCTAGAAAATTATTTGAAATTACAATTGGCAATTATTTAAACAATGAAATTACTAATAAAACAGTTATTTGTACAAGACTTCATTACAAACAATATAGGATCTACATAGCAGATAACATCAGACTACTAAATATATTCATATGGAGCTTACCTTGTAATTAAATTCAAAATAGTATTCAGCTATGAGTTATTTTAAATAATTAAGATTTGTTTTAATATGTGTCAAATTAACATGGTACACTAGTAAAAAGTATTACATTTAATGTGATTTAACACTGCCATGTGAATATATTGAAACAAGCCCTTCTTCTCTACCAGAAAAAAATCATAATTTTACGAATTATTAAGTTCGATTGATGACTCGTTTTGTTTGAATGACATTCGTAATTATTTTCCGAATTATTTAGTTATTGATTATACTACCAGGAAATAATTACGACTGTAACTCGGATGTTTCTTACGTAATATTAATATTTCTCATTCAAAATTATGTCGTGCTAGCTCAGTTAAAACATACTTATTGTCAAAAAATCTATTTATCAAAATATCTACTACTGGATTGCACGTAACGAATAATGATAATCAGCTTTTTTTGAAAGTAACATATTGGAATTTATTATAATGTGAAATATGTATCTAATAAAACTTAAACAGGAATTGTTACATCGTTAATCCAAAATGAAATTTTCTTTGGTCATGACCAGCTCTCCCTATCTTGTAAGAATTATAAATCAACCTTGTTATATTCGCGGATCTTCGCGCGTTCTTCACTGCTCCATTCGATGGCTCCCCGTAGAATCTTCTTCGTCATCGCAGCAGAATCTTCTTTCTTCATAAAGTCCTCCGCCTAATGTCCGCGATCAAGTTCACAATCTCCCAGCGATACTGTTATTACCCGTTACTTCCCTTACTAGCATGACGGGTGGACGCCTATACACATACTGACTTACATTTTTAGAATTCCTTCGTATTTTCCCACAAGAACGTTTTATCCTAATATAAGAAACGGTAGACTTAGTTATACTACAAGTTATTGTATCGGATATGGTTGTCCATCAACAGTCTTTCCTCGACTTGGTAAAATGTCAGGAGCCGACATGCTCATTACTGCGTTGCTAGAGCGTCACTGTTCTTCCTAAAACCCAAAGCATCAGAACTCCCCCTTCTTTTGTCTAGCAAAAACAATACTATTCCACGCAGGTTGTTTACTTGTCACATAGCGACCGCCCTCGCGATTGTCGTTTGACATCCCTCTATCCTACTTCATATAAATGACATTTTCATACACAAAATGGTTCGTCATTTTGGTATATCACAATACGAAAAAACGCAAACATGTGCAGGCCTGGTACATGCTACAATGACAGTGGGTGGGGGGCGAAGAATACACAACTATTTGAAAGTGGTAAGGTGTTGGTGGAGGTTACACACAATAAACAAGATAACCTAATTGGTATCATTTAAAAGTTAAATCATGATGTGGAAAAGAAAGCCCTCGAAACTGTAGCGACATAAACAAATACAAGGAAAAAATAGTATGGAATTATTTAAATAGATTTTTGTTCAATAGTTGAATACGGTCTCTTTTAAACGAAAATGACAAAAACTGAACGTATATAAATAATAATAATAATCATAATAATAATAATAATAATAATAATAATAATAATAATAATAATAATAATAGTTATTTAATATGATCATTTTACTATTCACAATACGAAGGAGGGAAAATATATTTAAAAATGATTTAAAGTACTAATATTCACATATCAAACCACGATAATATTCAGTTCTTATCAAACTACAGTATTTTTGAGTGGTTTATTTTTACCATTGTAGATGAGATTTATGGGGTCTGAATGGTTGGATAATGAGTGACCAATGAGTATGCAGTTCTGGGTAGAAAATTTTGTTGAAAGGACTTTTGATATCTGGACGATCTGTGAGAGAAGGGTATTTGAGGGTGTGTTAATTGGTCTGCCTCGGTTGAGAGGTCATGTGGTTGAGTAAGCGGATGGGAGAGGCTGTTAAGCAAGCCTCTACGTGGGCGTTGCCGGGCGGTTGAGCGTGCGAGGGAACGGGCGAGCAAGCGATTGTCAGGGCGATTGAGTAGACGGGGGAGTTAATGATCCGGTTGAACATGAGATGGAACGGGGAGTTAAGCAGGCAGTTGAGTGACGATTGAATGGTCAGGTAAGTAGAAAGGTTGGAAGTAAACGAAAGTAGATTTATGGATTAAGAAGAGAGGTAAGAGGATGGTTGAAAGCGTGAGAGTTGAATAGGGGAATAAACGAGCGATTAAATGTGCAATTGAGAGGCCAGTTTAGCAGCTGCTTGCAAAGGCGGTTGAGTGGATGAATGGGTAGAGGTAGTTGTTAAAGGGGTTGAGCGTGCAGTTAAGCAGCCGGCCAGCCAGCAGGCGTTTGCGCGGGGTATTGACCGAGCGGTTGAACAAGCGTAGAAAGTTGAGCAGTTGGTTGCAAGAGAAGTTGACTCGTGGTGGAGAGGGAAGATGGGTAGAGACGCGATAGAGAGGCTCGGTGAGTAGGACGACCATTGAGGCTGGTTCTACTCACTAAGGACTTACTCACGTTGGGACTTAATGGGTCAAGCAAATAAACACAGAAACGGTTGAGCGACTGAGCGAGTTGGAGTGGTGAGATGGTGTTGAGCGGAGATAAAGCTTCGTGATCACCATGCAGATGAGTGATCCTTAAAGCGGATAGTTGAGAGAACGGGAATTTGAAGAGACGGATGAGTAGACGATAGAACAATATGAGAAGCCACTTGATAGAGGGGTTGATCGGTGGTTGAGCGGGCACGTGGGCAGATGGTTGAGCAGCTGTTTGAGAGAGATATTCTGCAATGGTTGTTAGAGAAGTTGGGTAGGATCACGATCGAGCGGTTGGGTGAGAAAGGGTCTGATTGAGTGGGAGGGAATGCAGGGAAACAGTTGAGTAGGGAATGGCGCATAGGGTTGAGTAGGGGAGATTGAGCTGGTAGATCACCATGAGGAGGAGCGGACGTTCAAGACCTTAGTTGATTAATTGATTGATTCTTATGGGTGCGCAAATTCATAAGGTAATTTGTCCCGTAAACGTAGTACATGTTTTAATGCGCGAGATCTTCCACCGCTGGATGGCCACATCCGGCGCTGATTTACCAGTCGGCTTGTGGGCTTTTTCCCAACCAGGTATCTCTCATCAGCGAGGTATCACCCCAGCCAGGACATGCTCTAAGTTACCGACTCGTCTCCCATCATGTGGGGTCGTGTAGTGCATATAAGGGCAAGTGTGGTAAGTAAGAAGTGAGGAGAGGAGAAGGAAGAGCAAGGAATGATCGAGCGCGGTCCGTGACCCTTTTTTTTAGGGTACTGCTCGGGCATTCACCTGGTTTTGATGAGATAAACAATGAGAAACTACTTATCAGAGCAGCCGACCACTAGATTCCTCCTCCAGACAACAGCACAATTCGACCTAGTAGTTAATGTCGAGAATCTTGCCACCGTGGGGACTGGAACCCCAGGACCTTCCAATCAGAGACCCTGAAGAGACATCAAATCACCTCCTGAGCTACCTGATCCTGTGTGATGTTGAGGCGGGGTATCACCAAGCTGAGAAGCGTACGTTAAGACGCGAGGGCGAGCAAGCGGTCGGGCGAGACGAGAGAGCAGGTGGGCAACGCGGGCGGTGCCGTGAGTAGGCGGTAGAAAAACATGAGAGGCTGCTTAACCGAAGGGTTGAGCGGTAGTTTCAAGGGCAGGTGAGTTTGAGCGGCTGGGCTTATTGAGTGCGCTGAAGTGTGGAGAAACGGTTGAGGGTGGCAGGGCTCATATGGATGTGGAGATGGTGTATCACCAGGCGAAGGATTGGGCGTTTAAGCGCGTGGTTGAGCAACCTCGGCCCCCGACTGGTCCTCCGGTATGAGGAGTAGTAAAGTGCATGTTACTGTGTGTGTTTTCGTGTGTAAGGGAAGAGGGTAGGACAGGGAAGAGGAAGGAAAGATCGCGCGCGGTCCGTGCCCTGTTTGTTAGGGCACTGCCCTGGCATTCGCCTGGTGTTGAAGGGAAAATAAAGGGAAACTATCTATTAGAGCACCCAACTTTTAGAATTCTCCTGCAGACAGCGACTGAACTCGACCTAGCTGACAAGCTAGTGCCGAAAATCCTGCCACCGTGGGGACTGATCCACCTCTCCCGGTAGATGGATTTGACAGGATGGGTGACTACGGGCATGACTGAACGGATGGGCAGGTGGGGAAAACGGTTCAATGGAGAGGGCTTGCGTGGAGGTTGACGTGTTGGGCCGCCAGGACGTTGAGCGCGAGGCTGGGCAAGGGGCGGAGCGAGCCGCAGGGGCGCAGGTGGGAGCGCGGGCGGCGCCGAGGCGTACGCCCAGTTTATTCTCCGCCCATTCTGCGGGGGGGGGGGGCGCTGCCTTTTATCGTCGCCCGCTGGGGGGGGGGCGCCTGCGCTAATGGCGCCGCCAGACAGCGCGCCGCGGGGGCGTGGCGGTGGCGGAGAGGGGGAGGGGTGGCCAAGGGCTCTCGCTAATGGGAGGGGGGCGGCCGCGATTTGTTCTTTCGCGACCGCCCCCATCTGACACACACACTCACACGGGTCAGGGGAAACAAACGAGACCGCTCCATCACCACTCGTGGCCCGTCCACGGGCATATGGACATAAGATGAGGACTGTCGTGGTGATGGTACATACACACTCTTGGGGGTAGCGCTATACTTATTTATTAGGATATTACAGATGGATAAATACGTATTTTAATGAAATAAAGTGCAATTGAGCACATGTAGAAATCATATAACAATATGACAATCGTATATAGTTCCGTTAATAGTATAATTTTATGTGAAAAATACCTTTTCAAAGGCTGCAAAAAGGTTTTAGTGGAGTATGAATTCTAAATCTCGGGAAAATAAGAAAGTATGAACTTTTATTCATGAAAAATCAAAATACACCGCCTTTCAATCACTTTAGCAGTTGTTCTTTAATGATCGCTTGATAACATTTCTGTGTTCAGTCCATGAATCAGCGTACTGTGACTCTGTTCTCGACGTAGCGTTTCTCACAGTGCAGTTCGTAATCGCTCACGAGACAAATACAGCAAGAAAACTATGATATCTAAATTGCAGGTTTTCAATATCTGTCATAAATCCATAACATTGCAGGTTTACCTACAATACCACTACCTTTTCTACGCACTTCATTATTACGACTCAACCTAATTCAACTATGTTATTTCATTTCATGCAAATGTATACCTTTTCATTTTATTCCAATTGCTTCGTGAAATTCGCTTTTGTTTCTCGAGTAATTTAGATGATTTTTGGATTTTATCTGGGTATCTATCTAAACAATAAACATCTCTCACATAGTCGGAAACTGGGCAGATTTTGGTTTTCTATTTCTAAACGCAGTGGAAATTAGTAATATAGATGATTTTTGATTTTTTCGCGAGTTTCTGAGTTCCTCCAAAATGAAAAACATCAAACATATGTCGGAAGGTCTCAAAGATTGTTTTCAATTTTTGCTCTTATTGGAAATTAGTATACACATTTCAAATAACATCGAATACTTGAACCCCGATTAATGGCTAGGGACATTTGAAAGCACTTCCCTCGCCTAGTGTCCTACTGTAGGTAGAAAGGATACTCGTAATTGGCAATCCCTGTAATACCGCACACCAGGAGAACTAAAGAACTTTAAACTACAAATGTTGCTTCACTTCGATAGAGACGAATGTATTGATGAAAACGTTTTCGCCTGCAAAATCTCAAATATCTCTTGTCTCTTTCATTTTCGTTTTCATAATGCATGACGGAAATTCAAAGGCTAGCAAATAGCCTCTAATTGACCCTAGGAAAACAAGACGTCATTTTCTTGACACAATACACGGAACCCAGCCGGAAGATGTGCCTCAAGTTTATTTACGCATCGCACGGCACGTTACTGTGAAAATGAGTTAACGCGACTGTGGAATTTTGCTCCCTCCAGCTCCGCGAAAATACCGTAACAGTAGTAAATTACGCATTTGGCCTGGTTACGCGTCGTGCGCCTGCGAATAAAATTCCAATTATTTCCTGAAGCACGACTCTTCCACTGCCGAGGCACGCAACTTGCATGTAGCGCACTGCAAGAACAAGTGAACTGAAATATTTGCTAGCAATATAATTTATTGAACACAAGACAAAACAATTAGTTTTCTACATATTCTACTGAATTGCCAGTATTTAAGCGCTTTGAAAATAAATAGATGCATATACACAAAGAAAACATTTTTAAAGAGAAAAAAATGTGGTTGCGCTATTACTTGTCTATCGGCTCTCCCTAGTGGCATGAGCTACTACACTGGCTCTAGAATCCAGCGTTTGCGTATTTGATTCCAGCTAGGTGAGAGGGGAATTGGAAAGGGCAGTGTGCCAAGTGAAGCTTGTAAAAGATCCATGGAAAGTGCTCGGCAAAATTAATCATTAATTAATTAATCAATCTGCTCTTTTATTCAAGACGAAGGCGTCATTTCGAACACTCGAGCTTTACTAGCAACTGGAAGGGGTAAAGATGAAAATAACCGGTAATATATGGGGTGAAAGTTAATTATTTATTATAAGAATATCTTTTATGAGTTATTATTAGTTATATAATAAATAAAATGTATAATCATAAATATGTACCACCGCACGTAGTCTAATTTGTTGACACGTAATAAGCTTAATTACTTACGATATATAAATTATTACGCTACATACATAAATTAATACAATAATTTGATACCTTCAGAAATATTTGTGATAAGTCTTTCGAGAATATCGATGGTAACAAAATCATTTCTCTCAGTTTGGAACAAGATGTTTCAGATTATAATGGGTAGAAAATGAAGACCATACTTTTGGTGTTTTCTACTCTATATAAGGAGAAGTATATTTTCCTAAAAACGAAAAAGATGTGAAAATGGTTTGGTACCAGCTTGAAAATAGTATGAAACCATATCTACAAGACAGAGACTGTATGTAGACTGCGAAAATATTAAGAAATATATATAACAAATGTCCAAAACGATCCCAGATATGACACGACGGGTAAATCTCTCCGACATTATGCGTTCTAACGAGATTTCATGCTTCCCGTAGCAGACTCTTTGGACATTACCTAGGAGCCAGAATGAGAGCCACTTCCAAGCGCTATATGGAGCGCCCAGCAGGCGCTCTTCGCCACGATTGCATTGACAGACGTGCATCACCAAGCAGTGCTTTCATTCTGTAATGCCTTTTGAGTGGATTTCAAAATTTTACAGCGAAATGGAATAACAATGTTATTCTTTTTGTCTGCCTACTATCTTTGGTGCTATCTTTGCACTACAATCTCGCATTGTAACTTGTGCTGTGAGATCAGTCATCTGTTGTATTTGTCTGCATGTTTTAGGGATAAACTCAAAAAAACTACACGACACCTATTTCAATGATATCATTCTACTAGTTTTATAATTTATAAATGAACTTGGAGATAAACTATTCCGTACTTAAGGCAAGGAATTTAAAATGGGGGGGGAGGAGAGGGTGGCGAGGAAATCCTGAACTAGTTTCCTAACCATTTTCAATCAATCTCCAAAATACTACTGTCCGTTAAAATGAATACCTATCTTGTAGAGAAGTCGAAATCACTGACATGTTCACAATACATTCCAAAGTGAGAAAATTGTAATATTTCAAGATGGAACATGAATATTGTGTGTCTTAAATGATGATAAACCTCGCATATAGTATACGCTAGTTGAAAACCCAACTTAACGCTCAAACATCGACCCACAACACCCAACCCAATTTTTAAACATTTTTGTCAGCTTCTCTCTGGTTTTCTGTAAACAGTTTATTCGCAAGACAATTTTAAACCTGAGAGATTGGAGCTGAGGCCTTCGCCGGCTTCCTCTCGAGGGGCCGCTGTTTACTCCGAGCGAAAGTTTCCAACTGCAACATCCTCGGACGCGCGGGGCAGTTGGCAGCCCGAGCTCCGGCGCCCGCACCACGGCTTCCGGCACCGCCTCACTCGCCCCACCCCGCCCCCGCCCCCGTCTCACCTCCCCACACTCTGCAGCAACTAACATCGCCCCAATTTTCTTTACAAATACAGATATCCGGGGAGGAAACGTCGAAAATAAGATCTTGAGACAGTTTTAAGCATATTTTGTCTAATAAACTACTTGGATATTCCGAATCTCTGAACCGCAATACCCACTCAAAAGTTAGTTAGGAAAAACTCTTTCGAGGCAAATATGATTATATTGCCTAGAAAAAATGGCCAAATTGAATATATTTTTTTTCAAGAAGGAAAATAAATACAGAAATAAAAAAAAGTTTAATTTGAGCGCTTTTTTATTTCTGGGTTAATGTTTCGTTCTGAACAAATTTGAATTTATTTTATTTTATATCGTATCAACTACAAACATATCTGAACATTTTTATTCATTTCATTTGTAAATAATAAATAATGTTGCTGGAGCAATTCTATTCTTCCATTATATTGCTTCCGCAATGCAAATTTTTGCATAGAAAGCGTATTTTCAAACCAACGTTTGAGTGCTTATTGCGGCTCAGTCATTCAGAATATTCAAGTAGTTTATTAGACAAAATATTCATAAAATTGTCTTAAGATCTTATTTTCGAATTTTCGACGTTTCCTCCCTGGACACCTGCATATTTATTAATGAAACAATGTACGTAGTTCAGTTATATATACTACATCTTATGTTTGGCAGACTTAATATTCAACTTAAATTCGAATCTTACAATCATAGCTAACTACACCTGAATAAGAAACTCACAGAGCACCTATGGTGTCAATCCAGGTCTGACAAAATGCTGAGAAATGAGTCGAATGTGTATCTATTTTTTATGCTAGTTGGGAGCATGGTAGGTGTGGCTTGTTTGAGTTATTGTGTTTATTTTGAAGAAGAATTTATTAGGTGGTAGCGCAATTTGGTGAACTAGGAGGGGTGAATTCAATTCTCTGCACCGCCACCACTTTTATCGTCTCCGCCACTGCCCCCCCTGTCGTTCTGTCACCTTATCCGCCATATCCGCCCCGCCATATCCCCGTGTCCGCCATATTAAAGGAGAGTATACTGCTGGCCCAACGTCACTTGGGTCACCTGTACTTTTAGGGGCTTTGGTTGGCCGCTTGTGTTTGTGTGTTTCCGATGCTGTATATTGATTGTATGGCGTGTGTCTTTTGCAGTTTTTATTTCGTGAATTATGCATAACCGGTTTTGTTCATTATTAACTTTGTTTTGTAGCGGATATTACATATCTAAATATATTATAGTTTAAAATGAGTGTTAGTAATAAGAAAGGTGTATGACGAGTTACTCGTATTTATTATTTCCTTTCCATTGGTTTCTATATCACTTCCAGGTCTATTGATCACCCTTCTTCCCTCATTGAAATACATTTGAAATTATTTCATTCAGTACGAGCGTTAAATACAATTTACTTTATTCTTAAAACTACAATAGTGAAACATGTTTCATGGAGGTAGAGTGTCCCTCTGTCTATTCCTTGTACAATTATTGTGATTACTTGGTTTTAATACGGCGACTGACGCAACCTCACTGCCTCTCGTAGGCCAAAGAATCACCATCGTTTCCTTCTTGTGTACTTTCTATCCTGAGATGCAGTTTCTACCGCCCACGCCCCGACGCCCCCTCCGCTACCGTCACTGGCTGTTTATTCACCATCCGCCGTTGCCACCGGCCCTCTGCATTTTGCCACCCCACCGCAATACACGCGCCTCCGCACCGCCATCTTCCCCTCCGCTCCGCTGATTCTGCCCCCACTGCAGCCATCTCCATCTCTGTCGCAGCCACTACCATCCCCGGTCCCGTGGGATCACCGTCATCTTCACCGCTGAAGCCATCGTCCCCGTCGCAGTCTTCGTTAGCGCCTTTTCGCTGCTTCTGCTGTTGCGACCGTACACCCCCGCTGCCGCTGTTCACCTCTAGCTCCACTGCCACGTTTCCCTCTACCCTCTCCGCCTCCGATTGCTTCTGCTATTGCGACCGTACACCCCCGCTGCCGCTGTCCGCCTCTAGCTCCACTGCCACCTTTCCCTCTACCCTCTCCGCCTCCGATTGCTTCTGCTATTGCGACCGTACACCCCCGCTGCCATCGTCCACGTCTCTAGCTCCACTGCCACCTGCCCCTCTACCCTCTCCGCCTCCGATTGCTTCTGCTATTGCGACCGTAGACCCCCGCTGCCATCGTCCACGCCTCTAGCTCCACTGCCACCTGCCCCTCTACCCTCTCCGCCTCCGATTGCTTCTGCTATTGCGACCGTACACCCCCGCTGCCGCTGTCCGCCTCTAGCTCCACTGCCACCTTCCCCTCTACCCTCTCCGCCTCCGATTGCTTCTGCTATTGCGACCGTACACCCCCGCTGCCGCTGTCCGCCTCTAGCTCCACTGCCACCTTCCCTCTACCCTCTCCGCCTCCGATTGCTTCTGCTATTGCGACCGTACACCCCCGCTGCCATCGTCCACGCCTCTAGCTCCACTGCCCCCTGCCCCTCTCCCCTCTCCGCCTCCGATTGCTTCTGCTATTGCGACCGTAGACCCCCGCTGCCATCGTCCACGCCTCTAGCTCCACTGCCACCTGCCCCTCTACCCTCTCCGCCTCCGATTGCTTCTGCTATTGCGACCGTACACCCCCGCTGCCGCCGTCTCCGCCTCTAGCTCCACTGCCACCTGCCCCTCTACCCTCTCCGCCTCCGATTGCTTCTGCTATTGCGACCGTACACCCCCGCTGCCGCCGTCCCCGCCTCTAGCTCCACTGCCACCTTCCCCTCTACCCTCTCCGCCTTCGATTGCTTCTGCTATTGCGACCGTACACCCCCGCTGTCGCCGTCCTCGCCTCTAGCTCCACTGCCACCTTCCCCTCTACCCTCTCCGCCTCCGATTGCTTCTGCTATTGCGACCGTAGACCCCCGCTGCCGTCGTCCCCGCCTCTAGCTCCACTGCCACCTTCCCCTCTACCCTCTCCGCCTTCGATTATGACGTCGCCAGATTCATCCGTGAACGGCCCCGTCACCGTTTCTACCCCCACCTCGGATGGCACCCCCCTCTCGCTTTTGGTCGCCACCGAACCCGACCCACGCCGTCTTCACCCTCAGCGCTGCTATCGGAATCACCAGCTCAGTGCCATTTCCCCAGTTGCCATCACCGTCGCCGTCCCCCCTGCCTTTGTTACCGCCGTCCAGTGCCTCTACAGCCGATCTGCGACTGTCTGCGCAGCTTTCGTATTCTCCCGCCCTCCGCCGCCACTCGCTCCGCCGAGGTCCCGACGCCTCCGACGCAACCCGCATTACCGACTTTAGCGCCACCGCCGTGCAGCGCCCCCTACTCGCGCAACAGCAGCCGCAATTCCCACCGCGCTCCGCCCACTCAACCCCCTCTGCACTCGTCGACTTAACCCCAGTTCCCGTCTTCACTGCGGCCAACACCGCCACTGATACCGTCTCTTTACCAGACAACACTGCTCCGACTCCTACGCTAGCGCTGGCCTTTCAGCCTTCTCCCTGTTGTTCAACCGACACGCTCTCAACCACAGTCATTGCCTTCACCATTGGCCCAGGCCCCACAACCATTGCGGCCAACCGCGCTAAGGATACCGTCTCTTCCGCAGCCAGTATTTCTCATGCTATCGTTGGTCACTTCGCCCTCTCCGTGCTGACCAACCGACACTCTCTCAACCGTCCCACCATTATCACATCATTGACCCCGCCTCCATCACCGCTGTACCGGGCGAGGTGGCTCTGTGCATCAACTGATGGCACTGCAGTGCCTCTGAGCGGGAGGTCCTAGGCTCGGTTCCCGACAATGGCAATCTTTTCGACACTAACTTGTCAGCTAGGTCGGATTCAGTCTGTCTGGAGGAGATTTCAGGAGGCCGGATGCTCTAATCAGTAGTTTTCCGTGGTTTCTTTCATGAAGACCAGGCGAATGCCGGAGCTGTACCCTAACAAACGGGCCACGGGTGATATTTCCTTCCTCTTCGTTGTCCTATCTTTAACCCTCACACACATTGACACTAAGATTCACTACAATATCACACATGTTGGAAGACCGATCTGGAGCTTAAAGCTTGTCCTGGCTAGGGTGGTGCCCTGCTGGTGGGACATACGTGGTTGGGGATAACCACGCTAGTCGACAGTAGGTTGGCGCCGGATCTCGCAATTAAGCGGGGGGAGATCACCCCCCCGGTGGAAAATATGTACTACACTTACGGGAATAATGACCTCAGTAGTTGACGCGCGCGGCATCCCTAACAACCAACCAATCACCGACCAACCCGGCTACTGATATAGTCTCTTTAGCAGCCAACACTTCTCCGATTCCTACGCTACCGCTGGCCTAAAGCCATCTCCCTGCTGTCCAACCGACACCGCAGTCATCGCTTTCACCGTTCACTTCCCAGTCTCTTCTAGAGGCTTCGTCTGCGACACAGCAGCGAAAGAGTGTAGATGTGGGGGTTCGTCACCGTCGCAACCGCCCACCACCGCCGCTCCCAATCGGCCCTCACCACCCGGGCGCCGCAGCCCGCCGCCGCGCGCGCGGGAATTAATTAATTTGGGATATAAATAGCAGCGGGCAGAGGCCCGAGAAGTTGAAGTAATGAATTCCATCCCGCTGCAGAAGGAGAGTCGGAATCTAAGAAATTAATATGTCTCGCGCCGCGCGCCGCCCGACCAGGTTTCCGCCTCCGACCTCCTCCGCCCCGCCCCTTCCAGCCCCGCCCCGCACCCCACCCCTCCTCGCCCCCCGACCCGCCTCCGCACGGTGCCTTCAAACACGCAAAAAATGGACAAAATTCATGTTTTCAAACTGCCCAAGTTACATGTTGCAAGTATTTAGAGATGTCACTTCAGGTGAAAAAGAAAATACTACCATCTTGTCCTCTGCTTGGTGAACGAATGTTTTTTAATGTGAATTAAAAACGTTTTGTTTCTGCACATCAGTTGCTAGACGATTACTCTTCTTCTGTAACGTCTAGAAGGTTTTTAAACTGCGCAAGTTACATGTTGCAAATATATAGAGATGTCACTTCAGGTGAAAAAGAAACTACTACCATCTTCTCCTCTGCTTGGAGAAAAAATATTTCTAATATGAATGAAAAACGATTCGTTTCTGCACATCAGTTGCTTGACAATTTCTCTTATTCTATAACGTCTAAAAGGTCGAGTTTACACGGAGTCAAAGCTCAGAAAATAGTTCTAAGTAGTTCTAAAAATATTCTGAATCGAATACAAATGGAAAAGAAATGCAATTCTATGGATGAGTAGAATCGGGATGCAAGTTTGTACAGAAGTGTATAGTACGCAAACCTGGCATCGCGCCGGTTTTTAGAACACTAACATTTTTGCCCTTCTACCGTCCTTCAAAATAATGTTCCTATCCGCGCTCCAAAAGATGCTAATATCCTCGCGAGTCTACAACAGCACTTGGGGTCTTGCGGCATAACGCAGCGATGGTATGTAAGCTATGACGAAATGGAAAATTTACAATAAATCCTTTCTATGGTAATCTATACTTTTAAGATAAAAACAATGACATAATTATTTATTGGTAATGTTATAAAAAACCACTAGCGTTTTCCACTTGCACACCGTACTTACGTAGTAAAAAGTGAGATTTGTAATGCTGCCACAAGAAGAGGCGATTTTTTTCGTTGAAAAACTCATATTGTGGAGCCTCGGTAACGAAAGTCGATACAAATTGTTCATATTTGAGGTATATTACCTCCTCTAACACTTTCTGTGGTCAGAATCCACACGATTTGCGAGACCATGATGCTGTAAAGGTCGGTCTGTCTCCCTGACATGATCAACACTAGTCGCTAAACCGTTTAGACGTTTTTTTTCAAAACGGATATTCCTGCTTCATGTTTTTAATTTATTATTTTTTTAATTTTTTTGTAAATTGAAAATACTCAAAATGTTATATAATTTTATTATTATATTTTTTACTTTATGAATGTATTATAATATTTTTTTACTTTATGAAATCTGTTCTTCAAAGAGATATTTATGTAAGATTATACGCTTTTTTCCGAATATACAAGTAGTTTTCGATATTACAGGTTATATAGACAATTTGTAATCCATCATTGTTTCAAATAGGCTCCAAATTTGTTAAAATATTTTGTCCGTGTATGCAGCAAAAAAGGTTAAAGTCAGTGGTGTTAGTCACTTTTTGGCAAACTCTCTGTATTTGCGAAAACTGCGAAAAAATGCCAAATTGCAATATTTAGGATAAATATTTTTTCTTAAATGAAACCTGTTCTAAGAAATATCTCTAAAAGAGACCATGCATCCTTTACTTTTAAGTATTTGTTGTCCCGTGTGTACTCGTACCAACGCGTCTTCCCACGATGGCTTATTCATTTGTTATATTCACAATGTTAAAAGCGCTACCCAATGGTGCGCTGTGGAACTACTTAAAGACACTATTTATGTTGGTTAAGTACATCTTTATCGCACGAGGGAGCTATCTATTTTTTTAACTACCCTCTTGGGCACTCCAGGCGACGCACTACTCTCATGGACGCTCCTTGCGGAGGCGCTTGAAACTATTTAACCTCTTACCATCACTTTAATATTTTATATTTTACTAATAAACGGAATAAAATAAAATATTATACTCGAATACATCGAATGATCTCCTACAAAAAATACTTCACTCACTCCTTCGTCGCTCGTGAGAAAATACTTTTTCTTTATTTCTTCTAGTTACGAATCTCTTTTTCGTCACCTGCAACAAATTACAATTACTAACTTATTATTTTATATAATATTTCTTATGTCAACGTGTTTGCTCATTTTTTGTCCATTCATTTCATTTATTCTAAATGTTACATTTTGTTCGATTACAACACCATTTTCTTCTTACATCAGGTTCTCAAATGGGTTGTTGGCTCTTTCAAACGACTCGCACAGAAGCACGATGAACACATTACTTTCACAGAATGGATTATTTCGTAAGAGATCATCGAGCAGTAATGCAATTTTTAAAGTAATAGATGTAAGTACAGACAAAATGTATAGCCTTAAGAATATGTGTAGAGAAATTTGTATCCTCACGTGATGCTCTTGATTTTCTTCGACGATAAGGGTTCGTTTCTTTATAATTAATTCTCTACAAGGAAAACTGTCAACGCGATAACATTCTGCACGTCTTCAAATCGTCCGTGCAGAGTAAGCGGTCTTGTGTTGTGTTGTCAACTATAGTAGTTGTGCAGTTTTCATTGCTTTTAACCAACTTATGTACCCCATGTTGGCCGGGTATTTATTAAAGTAATAATCTTATTATTTATTTATTTATTTCTTCCTTTCAAAATGCATGATTTTCAGATGTTATACACATGTTTTTTATAATACATGGTTTGCTCGGGGCTGTAGAAAAAATCTTAATTTAGTTATATCATATAATCTATTAGTTATATGATATTTCATGTAATAATTTAGTAATATATAATATTATTGCAGAAGACACATCAATAGACGGATGAAGGGCAACCTGCGATTCTCTGTGAATGTCTCTCGTATTTCCAAAATGACGTTTCATTGCGGTCCTGGGGTATCACGCAGCGTACAAAATTGCAACAGCGGTCATACAATGTTGCCAGTTAGTATGTATCTACCCTGTCACTTGCAGGAGATCGCTCAAGTTTGCACGCGAAGTGATTTCTTCGCCTATGCCACCTGTATAAGTATATTGTGCTGTGAAAAATTTTCAACATCTCCAAATTAGATAATTCTTTGTCGTTTCTGTTATTTTTATTTTGTGGTTTTTGGCTCGTGATGTTAAGTAGTCATGAAGTCGAAGTGCTGCAACTGACAGTTCAGACATTGCAAAATTACTATGAACAGCAACGTGAACAAGTGGTCACAGAACGTTTGGTGAGGCTAGAAACTTCCGTAACATTACTACAAGATCATTAAAACTTTATAATTTATTATAAATTATTATTCGCAAAAGTCATTAGTTAAAAGCACGTGTAATAAATTAGATATTTCTTTAATTGTGAACTTAGTTAAAGTAAATATTTTCAATATGCATATTTTTCTTCAATCAATCTTTTTACTTCTTTTCATTGTTGACATATACTAATTAATTTTGCTTTAGATTTTGCACGTTTCTATAAAATAGTGTGGTACCAGAGTGCCCAAGTGCCCATACAGCGAGCCAAAACAGCCCTGTCTCCTCTTTACCCTGCCCGTCTCCGCCTCGCTCTATCTCGCTCCTGCCTCGCGCCATCATCACCACTATCACCGTAGCAAGGACGGAAAACAGTGGCATTGTTACATGCTTGCGGCAAACTTTCCGTAACGAATCAGAACTTCAATTCAATGAAGCGTAATTGCAATATGGAGATGAATCAATATGGATTTAATGGGATATTTTGCAAGCGTTCAGAAACGCCTATTTCTCTTTCGTAATTTCCTCTCAGTTGATATATTCGCGAAAAAGGGAATGGCACTTAAATTATGTTTCAAAAAGAGGTGATAAATGGCGATTATATTAGTAATTTTTCTCTTCTTTGGGGGGCAAGTATTCAACAGCTAATTAAGATCGAAATAAAACAGATTTGTACAAACGCGTAAACATTATTCTTCTAAATATTAAAACATAATTATTAAAAAATTAGCTTAAATTATTCCTCACAAAAACTCTTTCATTTAGTATTAATGCCATTTTAATATATGTTATGTTGTTCCTGTAATTATCACAAACCAACTGACAGAAATAATTGTAAAAACAATTGACAATTTTTATATCATACACCATTTAAGTTAAAAATAGCAGATATTTTAGAGTTACTGACAGACATGCCAATTTTATTAGTGTAGAAGATAATAAATATATTTTCCGCTGTCTGGAGAAGAATTCTAGCGAGTGGCTGCTTTGATCAGTAGTTTTCCGCGTTTTTTCTCGATAAACACCAGACGAATGCCGGAGCAGTACCCTAACAAACGGGCCACAGACTACGCACCATCTGTCCTTCCTCTTCCTCGTTCTAACCTCACCCCGTACTTAATCACACTTATACATGCATGCACTACACACATCTGTGTAATGAAGATCAATAGGGAGCTCTGAGTTTGTCGCGGATGGGAGAGCTCCCCGCTGGTGGGAGATACCTGATTGGGGAAAACCCACGAGACGATAGGTAGGTCAGCGCCGGATTTCGCCATCCAGCGGTGTAAAATCGCTGCCCCCTCCCGCGATAAAAACGTGCCCTACGCTGAGAGGGAAATGAACTTAGCAGTTGACGCGTCCAGGATCACTAATTAATCAATCCATAAATTCATTTTGTTCTCTTCTTTGTGAGCGCGGACCACTGTGCGGCGAGGCGGCTGCCCTTGATCGCCTGGGGAGATCTTTGCAACCGCGCTACCGCAAGCCGCAGTCGGAGGGAGAGCGCCACAGAGGAACCGAGAAGGGAGAGGGAGTTAATTGGAAAGAGAATTTCATGCAGGGAATAAAATGTTTTGAAGAAAGTGTAAGAGCACTATTGAAAGACTAACTTGTATTTCTTGAATTGTAGTGATATGTCATGAAGTTTATTACTCACGCAGAATGATTTTTTCATATGTAGAATACGCAGTCTACAAAAACAGAAAATGTAAGGATTCGGGGCAAAAGTCTACCTAACAATTATAAGGTATCAGTTAAAGTTAAGTTTAAATAATTAGTTAAAACTTTAAAAAGATGTTTTGTTGTCCTTGTAATAACTTAAGTAAAGTACTTTACTAATTATATCATGGCGGCTTATAAGTCGTGTTTTCTGCTTGATTGCGTAACGTCATTCTTTGCGAGCCTACGAGCAGAACGTCAAGTGACTTGCCTATACTTTGCATGTTGCTACGCACTCTGCCGTGCTCTCGAAACAGTTATGTAAATTTAGACCGCGCGCATTCCCGGGCAGAGTCATGACGCTCTCGGCTGTCAAGGCCCAGCCCCGCGTCGAGGTGACTCTCCCACCCTCCCTCTCGCGGTCTCGTTCAGGGACATTGCACGCGAGCGCGCTTTCATTCACACGCTTTAACGCTCTCTTCGAATTCTACTCTTCGGTGGCCGCGTCCGCCATACAGCACTCTCTTACTGACTGTCTGGAAGTCCTAGAGTTTGAATCTCGACAGTGGCACGATTTTCGGCACTACCTAGATAGCCAGGTCGAATTTACCTGCTGTCTGGAGGAGAAAATCCTAGTGACCGGCTGCTATGATCGGTGGATTTCTGTGGTTTACGCCAGGCGAATGCCAGAGCAGTATCGTAACAAGGGAGCCACGGACCGTACACGACCTTTCTTTCTCCTTCCTTGAATGAATGAATGAATGAATGAATGAATGCCTTATTTTACGTGACGAGATTCAGACCATGAGACCTGTTCTTCCGTCTGACAACGCAAATTTCGATATCGTAGGCTTCCGCGGCCAGAGTCATGATCTGGGCTGTCCGGGTGACGCCGCGTCGAAGGCTGGGGTACCGACGTTTCGACCGACATATCGCGGTCCTCTTCAGGGCTGTACTGCCCTGGCTTCAGGGCAGTTGTGCACAACAGCCCTGAGGAAGACCACGACAAGATGGTCGAAACGTCGGCAACACAGCCTTCGACGCTGCGTCACCTGGACAGCCAAGATCATGTATATGATATTAATGGTGTATGTTTGTCTCTATTATGTTTTGCAGTTGGAGAGAGATGAGCAGAACTGAAATTACGTCACTTAAGTTCAAGAGTAGAGATGTACTTTCATATTTTGCTAGTCTTCAAAATAAATATCTGAATTAAAATAATCGAGCTAAAAATCGGAAAAATTAATCATGTGTTCATTTACCGGTGTAAAAATAATAAATTTCAATTTTTTCTATTCATCGTAGAAAATAATCTATTGTTTTGCTAATAGAGAGTCAATTGCCTATCCCTACTGAAGAGCATGCTGGGACTGCCAAGAATAACTCCGGTGTAAACACAAACTCCGTCACTAAGACAGAGCATTCCAAATTATTTATTTCCTGCAGTAATCTCAAATATACAAGGAATGTTGTATCTCTTCTCAAATTACTTGCTCAATTAAACTCAAAATGCCTTTAGTTTTCAACAAACCAAAAATGTTTTCATCAATGAAAATAATTTTTCAGAATATAATATATTACTGTATCTATGTTCATGTCGTGAATTTCTGAAAATTGTTGCCACGAAATTCATAAGAGCTGGAACATTATCCCACAATGGCAATAAAGACTAGCCGTATTAATCGTAAGCTCTACAATCTATCGTACAATTCCTTCATTCCTTAAAGATTACCTTTCATATTTCTAACTTGTAGGAAATTTTTTAAAATTTCTTTATATGTCCCTTAACTACCATTTTAATACCTTACGAAACGTTAAAATACGTGACAATTTTATATAAAACATTTGAACTGCAACAATGCTTGTAATTTTCTTTTGAAGCTTCAAGGCACAAAACGAAGATTGGAAAAATGTCTAATTTCAATTTGAACATGGACTGATACTGTGTTGATTTCAAGTGCAGAGATAACTAATGAATCGAAAATATTTAAAGCTTTCAGGACGTGATGAAGCATACTGCAGGCACTAACATAAAACAAACAATGTAGAATATTAATTTTCATCGGAGTTCATAGGCAAATATTCATTCATAACTTTTAAAAATGTAATAAAAACGACGCACATTTTACTTTCTAATGCTTCGCATATCATAGTATAGGGTAGAGTTCTGAAATACTTTGTTTACTTAGCGTTTAAAAATCAACGCAGTTACATTAATGATGGTGATTTTCATGATTTCAATGTAATGAGAGATTTTCTTTACATTTACCAATATTTATTTTTGGTTTCACTGTTCGTAACTCACGCGTTTGAGAAATTATAAATACGTAAGCAACAAAACTTGCAAATCATAGCGCCCATTTATATTCCTTTAAAAGACGACAAAGGAAACTTAACCTTTTTTTACTTTTAATGAAGTGATGTCCATTTACCTCTACGTTTCATTTCCTGTCTGTAATTAATGAATGGCCTTCGAAATAAAAAAAATATCTACATTTCAAATGATGACCATGATTCGGAATGGGTAAAGAGAATTTTATTTTTCTTTGGGAATGTGTTACTTCAGTAATAATAATAATAATAATAATAATAATAATAATAATAATAATAATAATAATAATAATAATAATAATATATAAATAATTCACATTATAATAAAAGTATACTACTACATTACTTTAAAACTAAATAATATAAAAATAAATGTATTATTGGTCTGGGAAGTTAAAAAACCACACATTCTCGGCGTCTTCACGTCTTATCGTAGTTACAAAATACTAGGTCCATCTACATAAGTCCATGTACATAAGTATTCTGTCAATTTCAATTTATTAATTACTTTTTTACATATTTATAAACACAACTGGAAAACGTAAAGAACAAATAATTGATGACCCTGAAGTTGCGTGTTCGATACCGTTGTTGTAGTAGCTTATAGCAAGGGAATGAACATTTGCCTAATTTTCATGAAAAGCTTTGAACCGAGCCGTTTGCTCGGAAAACCCGACTATCAGAACTTGAAAACGAGTTTATAAAACAAACCAAATGAACTAGTAGCAGCTCCATTTGCCAGCTCCACAAAGGTAACAAAATCCAGCCATAAAACAAAATTTATAAATGAATTTTCACTGATGGGCGAATGCTTGTTTTAAAAGTCGCTATTTTTCGAGAACGAAATAAAACTACAATGAAAAACCTTACAAAGTTATACAAGCTTGATAAATGCAAAGCAACATGCAAAGTAAACGACACAGAGCTCATCAAAACTTCGTAGACAGCGCCGAATACATGATGTTTACAGAGTTGTTCCAAATGATGTTCTATACTTGTAAATTTAAGAAAGTCGTTTAATAAACATGGGCGGCGAGTAAGAAAGAGCGAGATGTTAGCATATAAATTTCTTCATTTCCAAGGCAGCTCCGGACGCCTGGACCAGAGGAGGACGTGCCCGTCCTCTCCCGTCAGTCGTGAACAGTCCTCCTCAGACAGCATCAGAGGCAAAATGAAATCGTCCCAGGGAACGCAGACTCCAGATTTTGACAAAGTGCACATTTTAGCAGTCGCTGTTGTCGCTGCGAAAGTGAATTTAAAATCCTTTCGTCTCGTGAAGACGCCAGCCGGTCAATGCAAAGCTTGAAAATCCGGTCTGCGCACATAGACTCCAGAAAGAGCGGTGAAACACTACTTACCACATCTTGAAACACTTACTGGCATACTGGCAACAAGTTAGTGGCGACGGTGAGTAGACAGCTGTTTTGTAACCATTATCAGGTAGCAGAACATATTCACAAGTTAAGGGAATAAATGAATGTAAGAATGAATCAATAAATTAACTATTACTGAGGCTATGAATGATGACAACCAAAGGTGAAATTAAAGTCAGCTCAAAAATTGCGTTCAAATCATCGGATGAAGTAAATTAATCAAGAAAATGGTTTTGAAAATCATTCGCCATCACTCTTAGTTCTCAATTAGCTCAAAAGTTTAATTATCAGTAAATGACAAGTACACATGCCCTTGACATTTTTTCAACCTGGAAATATCTGAAATCCAAATGAGACACTAGAAGTAGAAATGAGGAATATATTCAAATTTATAATATCTCGTAGGATGCATCTCACATCATTACTTATTTGAATATCGAATATTATTTAAAACCTATAACAAATAATCTAAAATATTTGAGAGTATTCTCCCTTAATCACGATTCAAATGATCATCTCGGCCTTCAATCACTCACCGGTTAGTCAAGATTCCTTTTATTCAACGTGCAAATGCTAAATGCCTTAATTTGCTTTTGAGAATTAAACTTCCCGCATTCTTTCAAGCCATTAATCGCAGGTTGTGTTCTGAATCAATTTTATACAATTTAAACATTAATTATTTTGATTAATGGGTAACAAATTAATATAAGTTCTACCTACCTCTTTTCTCCGTTTGTCATAAAATTGTGAAACATTATCATGTCTTTATACCCAACATTCCTCGCCTCCTAAGAATCAATCCATTTAAGCGTGTTATATATGCAGCTCCAATGTTTAATTCTGAATAAAGGGGAAAATGGTGTCAACAACTCGGGTGATGCAAATAATTTATTTATACTCAAATTGTTCAGGAGTTGCCTCAATGAAGATATATGTGGAAGAAACGTCGAAAAAACGATTCTCGGCCCTTTAAGAATAGCTCTCACTAGGTGCTTGCAGCAGCAAAAATGGGCTGCTGAAGAAAACCATATGAAAAGGTTTTCCGAAAAGTAACACGCACACTCCTCAAGGACAACAGATAAAACACTCTCGTATGACACTTGATTAAATTTAGTGTTTTAAGGAAAAACAGTCTTCACTAATACTCTAATAAGGTTGTGTACTATATAATGTGATGGTCCAATCAGACGCGTTCAGAATGAATGCAAAACACTGGAATAGGACTACAATTCACTTTCATTTCGTATGATAATAAGAACGAAAACATGTGAAGGTGCATAAGTGAGACTTTTTCTTTAATTGATTGATATTTTTAAGAACTGTGCCCAAAATATACTGTGAGAATAATAAATAAATAAATAAGAACAGGACATATTTATAAATAATGACCCGTCGCAACCATGTAATGATTCATAAATAAAAGAATTTCCGTGATAATAAATTAATTTTCCATATTAGGAATGAAACAGTCAAATGTTCTCACAGACATAACGAACAATTACTGATAAATGTTAAAATAAGAAAACAAGTGATTGGAAAAGGGGTTATGAACATTATAAATACTTTGGAATACATTTAGGAATTTATGGTAACGTTCAAAGGTAATTAAAAGCAAAATAATATAAAAAATAAAGATGTAAAGAAACAGTATCATTGTTAGAGAAGAGTTGTTATTTGTTTTAAACTACGCGGCATGGTAGAATCAAAAATTGAAGAGACGTAACGGAGATTCTGTGGTGAACGTATCGTGAGGTTTTGGTTATACGGGTAGTGGACGAATCTCGTGTTGGTTTCGATGTTTATAAATTTTAGGAAATTAATTTTGAAGATTTTATGATTTTTTATTTATTTATTTATTTATTTTTTGAAATGTTGGGTTATGGACAGCACTGTCAGCCAATCGTCGTGCAGCAAAAACGGAAGTTAAAAAAAAAATTTTGTGTTTCTATCATCAAAATTAATAACAAGGCCAAGATTGTTAGTTTTCAAGACGTTAGATAAAAGACATGGCCATTCATTTGTTTTCAAATTATTCAAACTGATAAAGCGCACTCGTGTTAATGTTAGTAATAATTAATTGTGTGAATGTTGGTAGAAAATGTGTATAGTAAATATTAGATTGTAGATCATTTTCAGAGGGTATTTTATGTGTTTATTCTTTTTTTGTTATGTATGCACATGTTTTGATGTCACAAGCGAGGTAGAATTCGCTGAATATTTTGTCAAATGAATATGTAATATACCAAGCCGGTATTTTTATACGGTTTTATGACAGAAATTTCACGGAGTTCTTATTATTAGATAGCAACAACCTGAATGATTGGGAATAATTGAAATATATACATCTTCCTGAAGTAATATTACTATTATTCTCGATTTCCTGTATAGGATCGATTTCGCGAACTCACGATATATAAATTCGTTGGAATGGTATATCACAACCCGTATTAGAAAGACAAGGATTCAAATATTATAAAAGTAATTTTATTTGTATTTATTAGGAAATGAGTAAATGGGTTGTGTGTGTTTATTTAGAAACCATAACAATGAGCAGAAAAACAGCTTTTTACAGAACAAAAAATTTAAAAAGTTGCTGTTCCAGAACGCTACACATGAATAGCAAATATTTAACCTCTTACTTAGAGTTACATCTGTTGCTCTCAGTTGCTTGAAGTCAGCTGTTTCGTAAGCAGTAACGCATTTCGTATGATCAAATTGTTTTCTATAAATTTATCCCTCCCAAATGTTCATTTAATATTGTTAATGTATGTTGTAGGATTAATTTTACCATCGGTTTTGTTAAAATATATCAAAATTTATGTAATAACACTGTAATGTACAATACCTATAATAGTCACTAATACCGAAATTGTTGATGCGACTATAAATTAATTTAATTTTCAAAATATATACTCATAATATTTATATAAATATTAAAAATAGGTTTTGGAGGCTAAAAATTCAAAATATCTTCTTTAACTCGTTAGCAAATTTATTTACGAGTATATGTAAGGACAAATAATACATACGCTGTCTTTCATTTGATAACAAATGTTTTTGTTTTTTTTCTTAGACCTTTAAAGAATCGGTCTAATTTTTTCTCATTCCGGCAAAGGTGGCTCAGGGTATCCACAGATGTCACTGCAATGCGTCTGACCGGGAGGTCCTACTGTTCGAGCCCCGTGCGAATTACTTTCAAAATTCTTTAAACAAATTTTCAAACATGACTGTAAAACAGAAAGTTCTACAAATACGTATTACATACCGTAACCTTTGGGTTTATTTTCCAAAAAGTCTTTTACGAAATTGTGCGTTATTCAAAGTGTTTGCAATCTAAACTGTTCGCTAACCGATGAACTATTGTGCGTTGGAAGACAGAGACGCATTTCCAGACGGAAACTACGCAACAGTCTAACAGCCTAACCACAGAGCTACAATCAACGTCGGCAATTTAATGTAAACCAAACAACACGTGCTTCTGCTACCTTGTCTACACCGCAGAGCTCTGGGGATCCATAAATAGCACCCATTATTTACTTGTGTTGAGACAAGGCGCATAAAAGCGGGTCGGTCGTAACCTAACCCCACTGTTTGTGATTACTGTTAACTTTGCGATCAGGACGTGCTATAGAAGTTTACGAGCGATATTCATTTAAACAGCGACTGGATACAGTACGATGGAAGTTAATATTACGGAGCTTACATATCACTATATAGATGTGTTGGTAAGTAACCGAGACTTAATTATTTGTATAATATAATTTCAAAATCAAATTAATTTCATTACGTGCACTTCCGCTGCTCTACCTATAATTATAGTACACTGGCTTTCTAGGTACTGCAGTATATTGAATTGCACTAACCTGCATTCAATTTTATTAATACTCTAATTTAGTCACCAGGTGTTCCATCAAACTTTCAGAGAATAACTGTTGTTCGACTGCAAGTTTGCACTGAAGTTAAGTAAAGCGCCTGATTAAACATGTCGCCTCATTGAATTTATAAAATTAGACTGTACCACATTTATAATAAATGTATTCAAGGTCATTTAATTCTTATTCAGTTGACGTAACTGAAGGGAATAGGATGCTCTATGTTTCTACTAAGGTTGCAGTACATCTTGTGGCAACATTGTGAGAGTCCAGCAACACTCAAAGCACGTGTCACCCCGCGAGGGGCGTATGGATCACGTGACAGCACGGGGCTTGACGGCAGTAGCAGAGAGAGGGACAGCAACTAGACGAATCATCGGATGTATAGACGTTTAGATTCGCGGCCGTAGAAGAGTAGATTCTCCATGTCTTAGCACGATATTCTTTGAAACTGGTGCGAAGCTCTTCGCTTCGGCGACGAGGTGTGATACCAAAATACAAAAATACAGTGAATTTTATCTCCAGTTAAAATGCGTCGGCTTGCGTTCTCAATGGGAAAGTTCGTCTAATGCCATCTTATATGTCTCAATTGGTGGACCGTCAGGGGTACAACCGTGAATGACGGGCGAACGGATGTTACGCGATTACTACAAAAGAATTGTTCAATATTTTCAACTAGTGTACCAGTCGCGCGTTGCTGAGATCTCAGAAGAAAGGAAATCTAAGGAAATTCGTTACGATAACAATCAATTTGCATTGTGTCATTTCTACTGAAAGTATTCATTTGCATAGAGAAAACATTTCGAGGTATCGTTTTTATATATTTATTTATTTTGAGTGCTTGTGGAACTACAATGTTTTTTGTTTTTCCGTCTGGTACGTACACGAATAAATCAGGTTTTACGACTCCTGAGCTGGCCACATACAGTTGTTCAGGTGAGAAGCACGAATTTTCCAAATCTAGCCCACATACTTGCTACGATTGTTCTTGTGCTTTATTGATGGTCATTGCAAAAGCGAGTCGCACCGGATACTGCAAACGTTTGAACTCAAATGGCATATTGCACAATATTTCCAATGTGTAAATACATTCTTATAGCCGACCTGGATGGCCGAGGTGGCTAAGAGCGAGTACCGACTCAGCGCTTCGGTCCGAAGGGTCGCGGGTTCGAGTCCCGCCTTGGGCATGGCTGTTTGTCCCTTGACTTTGTGTGTGTGTTGTCGCGGAGGGCCTCGCGTTCTGCTGACCCCAGATCAGAGGAGCCCGCAAGAATGTTTGTCTAGGGTATGGTCGAATATGCGTCCCTTCGGGACGTAAAGGGCAACCGGCTGTCGGCTGGATACAAGCCCTAGGAAAAAAAATACATTCTTATATTGTGTTGGATGCCTGTAAATCGATTAATATCTTCGACTTCCCAGCAGTCCATCCCGGAGGAGATCTACCCGGGCACGAAATCACCGCAAAACACTACGCAAACAGAATTTTCGAACGCACCTACCCTCCAGGTTGAAACATGGCCCCCGCCGCCGCCCCGTCCCGCCCACACCAAGTGGTGGGCGGGCAGACGGAAAATATAATCGCAGTTGAATTATGGAGCGGCTTAAAAAGCGCGAATAAAATTAGCAGTGGCTTTGTAAAGAAGTCATGAATACATTTTAACTTGTTCTTTTACAGACCGTTGGAGGGGCCCTATAGAATTAACGAAGCAACGCAAACTTAAGCCCTCGCTCTGATGGAAAAAAGTCTGCCCACTTTTCTGACAACAAGAAGCGCATTACCTTTGCTGTTTCAACGTAGCTCGGCTTGTTGAATTACTCATGCCCCGTCTCGCGCCGTTGCTTCTCTGCGTAGACGAAAGGTAGCGAGAGCATTTCTCCTGATTCTTGGAAAGACACAACTTTGTGAAGAAACTATTTATGATTATAATTCAGAATATTATTATTATTATTATTATTATTATTATTATTATATTACATATTTCACAAGACTCGAGTGTTGAATATAATTTAATATTTTCATTCACTCAGGATGTATTTTAGAACTAGTTTAAATGTGACATGACATATTAAGGCAATGGTTAGAAATTTTTAAAGATTTGTTTCTAAACAGTACGCGTCATGTGATTCTATTTGAGTGTTTACTTGGGATCTATAGACTTAACTAATCTTCAGCTCTATAATACCCCGTTCAGAGCAACAGGATTTGGGTCCACGGAAATAGAGCTTTGCTGTTCTATTGCATTTTCAATCCTCAATGGAGCATATCAGAAACACAATCAGGGCGCGTTCTTTAATGCACAACCCACACGTAGAAACATGTGAAGAGCGTCAATGTTGCGTGAGTTATTTGGTGAAAAGTGCTGTTCCATCTTAAAACAACCTATTCTCGATATTGGTTGAATGAAAAGTTGAACTTAACGCACCGAGGTCACGGCAACATCTGTCACAATTTCTCAGAAGTGGGTGGTCCCTTACCACGGGAAATCCTATCTCGACTTGGGACAACCGAGACAAAACTGGGGAACCTGCATGTTCCATCTCCTACCCACAACACTTCTATCGGCATTAACGAACAGGAAACCGCCGAGAAAGTAATGAAACCAACCTAGTGATTGTTTCTAATTTTCCACCAGTACTATTGTAACCGTTCTCCTCTCGAGCCTCACCGATTACAAAAGTAGATGTATCATTTGCCTACTTCGCGACGTGTGATTACACCGTCACGCATCCCTGGGAATATCTCAGTTTACGGATAAACTTCCCTATTGGTAGTGGGTTCGTCTTTGTTAAACTACTGATCAATTAACAAACCAACACAATTTTTCAGTTTTAAATGACAAATAACATATATTTTAGAGCGCCAAAATGTAACAGATTTTACATTTTTCGTTTACATCAATGTAATTACATGTATTCTATTGAATGCCAAATCTCTGTACAAATGAAATTCACAGATCCTCCTATGTTTTCACTTTTTGTAAAATTATGGTAGCTAATTCGCTACCTAAACTGCAGTTTTTCACTAGAATAATAATAATTCAGATCCCTGTTTACAAGAAAACAAGCAATGGATACATATTTACACTTCACAAAGAATATCACACATGAGACACAAATCATAGTACAAATATTCATCCTGTAAAAGAAAAACACATACACACAATACTCGAAATTCACTACTACCTTTTAAAATCACTAATTATGTTACACTCAGTAGTCACATTTGACCTTCGGCTTCTACATAGCCTTTCAACACAAAATTTCGTTTCATAACGTCTCTTAAATGATTTGAATCATTAAAATATGACTCTAAATAAATAATTCTGTACAAAACAACTTCTATCATAGACATAAAGAATTACTTTAATCTGATTCTTGCTACGACTGTCGAAAAGAAATAAAACCAATGTTCTCAGAAACTTGCCCGATCAACGTCTATTATTGAGGGAAGCTCACATTACAACGTTTTGGCTAGTATAATTATACTCCTATCTCAGAAGTTTTTTTCCAGACTGAAATTAAGTGAGTGTTCTTTCTGCTTTTATATAACTCACGACCGGCGAACTCCGCAAGTTGGTCCCGCGCTGTGTAGCTGGCCCGTCGCGCGACCCTCGCGCCTCAAGGTCGTCGTTCTTCTGCACGGTCCCTGCGTGGCCTGTCGCACTGAAGTATTCCGAACACCGTCTCCCAGTTGAAAATTCACCACAGCTTTCGCAGAGGCGATGGTCGCTTCAGAATGCGAGTCCGAAACTCCAAGTTATGACTTCGTAATGGCAAAAGTCAAACTAGTTGTTTGGATAATCCGTCTTTCTCATAACTTTCAAAATTTCATACTAGGATTTCCAAAGTGAAATTCCCAAAAATAAGAATAACGAATATATAAAAAGTATGAAATATATTAAAGCTTTTATTAAAGCTTTTGTGTTCCGCAATCTTCGCGTGTCCCTCGCCGACCATGTGGCGTACTCGTAGACAACCGTTCTCCTTGCCGTCTCGAACCAGAAAGAGCGAGCTCTTTTTTGACGCAAGTTCACGCCACGTCCGTATTTCCACGAAAATTTCCTGATTGGCTACGGTCTGAGTGCGTTCAGAAATCCTTCTCTGACTTACGCCATCTCTTCGCCACTGTAGAAACTACGTGTAGAGCCTAATGTCGGGTATTATAGCTTCCATTTTCCGTTGGTTATAAATGTGACCGGCGACAAGCGGTTACACTATAATCCTACGTTTCTAGCGTCCCATTGCTGAAGGAATGTAATGTACATTTTTTCATAATACTGCAATATTATCCCAATATTCGCGACCCCCAAACGTCGACGCAAAGATGCTTTTAACAGCCGCCGCCCTGTAAGATTTTTAACAATCGTCATCATTTACTTTCAATGAAAACAAATCTTAGTTGTGTGGTTGACCATCACAAGTAATAGTTTATTTTTTAACTTTTAAGGTAGGTTTCCTCCTGGACTAAAAACAAACGATAACTTCAGAACAATCATTAATTCTGAAATATGATTGATTTGATTTTGGAGATTCGAGATTATTTGTCTTAAATCCGGAAGAAAACCATCCCAATGGTTAAATGAGAACAAATGAGTTATAGCTAATGTACTCCTTTTCCAAGAAAGGATACTTTTATATGGTTTCTGCTTATAAGGAAGTACGAAAAGCATTGAACGACATCCGGGCTATAGTCTCGGTTTACAAATTTTAACCGAGCCTGATATTTGCTTAACATCGGCCCAAAGACGAGCATAGCTATTACGGGGGTGGGGAGGGTTGGGTTCTGTGCTCTTCCGCGTACCGCGCTCAGCAGGCGCCCGCCCCTCGCCGCGCCACGGAGTAAACAGCTCGCGGTTCCCCGGGGCGATGCATCCGACAGCACGGCCCCGCCCCTTTCCCCCTCCACTTCACCTCTCCCCTACCGCTGCTCTTGGATGGTTGGTGTTGAGTAGTTGACGCGCCCGGAATCACTACCACCCAGGTCATTGATCTCGTAAGTCTAGTGCATGTTTTTCCAATAGGAGATTGCGGTGATGTTCCCCCACTGCATGGCGAGATCGGGCGCCGACCTACCGTCCACTAGTGGGGTTTCCCAACTAGGACTCTCCCACCAGCGGGGCACCGCCCCAGCCGGGACAAGCTCTAAGCTCTTGACCGGTCTTCCGGCATGAGTGGTTGTGTAGTGCATGTAAGTGCAAGTGTGTGTAAGGGGACATAAAAGATCGCGCGGTCCGTGGCTCGTTTGTTAGGGTGCTGCTCCGGCATTCGCCTGGTGTTGATAGGAGAAACCACGGAAAACTGCCGATCAGAGCAGACGGCCGCTAAAATTCTCCTCCAGACAGCGACTGAATTCGACCTAGCTGAGAAGCTAGTGTCGAAAATCCTGCCACCGTCAGGACTCGAACCTAGGACCTCCCGGTTAGAGGCGCTGCAGTGACATCAGTTGATGCACTGAGCTACCGCTACCGGTGCTTCTGCTGGGAATTCAAAAGATAATCACGTCATTTATTTAGTTTTTTCAGAGTAAGCACAGAATGCATGCATTTGTTTTCATTTATTTTAAATATTTTTCTATATATTTACTTTTTCCCAGATCAAATCGTTTCATATCTCTTGAAGACCAAACTGTCGCAGGTTTGGTCAGCGCCATCGCTTTAAAAAAATTGAGCGGCGCTGATCGCTTCGTTTCACGCCACCAGTTGTGCCGATAAGCTCGCGGCATGCCCCGTTGCCATGCAGCAGCCAAAAGACAACCTCGGTCTCACTGACTGGGGCCGTCGAAACCAGCGCGCCGCCGTTCGATGAAGCAATTTCCCCTCTTCCCGTCGCCGCCCGCACGCACTGCATATAAAGATGAGCGCGGCCGCCAAGAGCAACAAATCGCTGCCGCTGCCACAAAAGCGCCGCCCGCAACGCAACCGCTCTCTCAGCGGGGGCGGGGGCGGAACAGTGGCCCCACGGGCGCAGCGGAGGGCGAAATTCCTTCTCTGGAAACCAGGGGAGGTGGCTCAGGGCATCAACTGATGTCACTGCAGTGCCTATGACCGGGAGTTCTTAGGGTACAGTCCTCACGGAGATGGTTTCGACTAGCTAGAACGTTAAGTCAAGTACAGTCACTGTCTGGAGGAGAATTCTACCCGCCGGCTGCTCTGTCGGTGGTTTTCCGTGGCTTCCTCGAAAAACATAAGGCGAATGCCGGAGCAAACAGGCCACGGATCGCGTTATCTCTTCTGTCCTATCTCTTCCTTGTCCTATTCTCTCCCCTTACACACACTTACACTAACACGCACTACACTATCACGCCGAGAGACGTGTCGGGGGCTTAGAGCTTGCCCTGTCTTGAGTGGTGCCCCGCTGGTGGGAGATACCTAGTTGTGGAAAACTCTACTAGCCAACGGTAGGTTGGCGCCGGATCTCACCATGCAGCGGGGGAAGACGACTCCATACTTGAGCAAAAACACGCACTACAAGTACGGACTAATGACGTCCGTAGTTGACGCGCCAGGAATCACTAATCAGTCTGTCAGAGGAAACCTATCCATGATTCTTGCCTAAACAAAAAGTAAGTAGCGGGTTTGCGCGGCATATCGAAATCTCTTCTCCCCTTAGTAGTTTTGCTCAACAACTACTCATTTTACTTTCTCGCCCTAACTACCGAAGAAGAGAAACCACTCTAATCGTGCGTCGGAAGGCAGGGAATTTTTGAAAGGAAAACGTTTTTCCGGGTCCTGGTAACGAAAAAGTAGATAAATCTTGTTCCTATGTCCAATAAACTGCTTTCTCTAACACGTTGTGTAGTCGGATTTCATGTTTTGTGGGTCCTTGATACTGATAAATCAATTGACGTCAAAACGTCTGTCTGTCTGTTTAACGCTAGCGAATAAACCATTCATACGATTTTCTTTGAAATTGGTGTTCTCCACTCGATTTAAGGAAACTCCAGGTCCTGCAATTTTGAATTTTACTCTAGAGGACATGAAACCTCAATTACATTTTCACACTTTTCTCAAAATTGCTGTAATGTTTTTAAAATTTTAACTTTGTCCACGGATAGCGTAAAGGACGCTTAAAAGAACGGGGAAAGTTTCTTTTTCCTTGATCACTCTGCATTGATCACTCCGCATCTGAAAAAGTTTGCAAAAATAGCAATAACTCGAGAAAGTGCGTGTTGTAGCACCAGTATCTTTCCTGTTCATGACTTAATTTAAATCTATATTTGAAGGGAAAATTGTACTGGAAAGAAATATACGGTTTCAATTTTAGAGGTTTGGGGTATATTCGAAAAATACCTGAACATCTGCAATTTCCAAAATTTCATAGTTTTAATTAAAATAGAAACCATATCTTATATTCAAATGCACTTTGGTGTATTCGATCAAAATATTGAAACAAAATATTTTCCCAGCCTTTTTCCAAGAAAAGTCAGAAAATATCACAGGGGCTTAATGTAAAGTACCTATAAAAAATTAAAATATCTTAATTATCCCCAGAACGACACAACAAGATCTTACTAATGACGTGCTTACCTTAAATTTCGGCTCACAATTTGCTAATCTGATTTATGCATACCACACACATACAAACAAACGAAGAAACAAACACACATGCAAACAATCTCAATTTCCGGGTTCGAAATAGCATGTATGACCTCGCCACCTGCTCCACTCTTAACCCCCCCCCCTCGCACCAAAGAAAGTTAATTTTGACGTTCGAGCAAAGTTGAAGCTTAAGAAATCCTGAAACAAGAATATTATGATTCGAGATCTATTGTTAAAGTAATTCCATAACTTATCTTCCCTAGACTGTGCTATAGGCAAGAAAAGTAATCAAGCGGTAGTGAGAAAGTAAAAAGCTTAATGTATCGAAATATTTTTTTACATTTCTTCTCAATTAATGTTTAGATCAGAGCAGTTAAGTGGAAGACCGCAAACTTGACTGCGTGAGTCACCTCGCTGAAATTATTCGCTTGCCACTCGTGTTTCATTAGACTAGAGCAGATCGCGCCTGGGAACTTTCCCCCCCTCTCATGTGCTGACACACTAAGCAAAGGTCCACATTGGTGGCCCTAAAATAAACAGCCCTGTTTTCAAAGATCAAACACCGGGACCATTTAAGGCACCAAAAGGGTATACATTCATGGACTTCGGGACCCATATTTCTAAATATGTGTTAATGAATAATTAATTTCCTCGTCTGACTGCTTTCTCTATATTTCATTCAGAACAAATGCATTACTTCCTTTTTTGTGTGTTTCAAACCTGCTAGGATCAACACTACATTTGTCATTTATTGAGTGCTAAATAAGTGTACACAAATGTATGTATATCACAAAGCATTTGCTAAAATAATGAAGTAGCTATGGGGTAGGTCTCTTACGGTTCCATTTCCTTCTCGTCCTTATTATTTCTTGGAACTTATTTTTCATCTGGTGTTCCAGAATACAACATTGTGTAAGAAAGGATAGCATGTCGCTGTTTACGATATTTTTGGTAACCTCCTGGAATATTTGACTAGAGGATAATCGAGTATCTAGCTCTAGGTGTGACCTGTGGTGCAGAAGTTGCATTCCATCACTTGATCTTGGGATCAGATCCCAGTCAAGCGATGTAAAATTTGAGGTAGAACGGATTTGAAGCGTTTCTTCTCAGGATTGTTTTTCCCTAACTCTCACTATACCACTCATCATTCATACCATATCATTATAATCATCTACCCATCAAATTCTTTTTCATGAATTTCCAGGAGTGTTCATAACTATTCGGCAAAGGTATGGTAATAAAAAGTATCCAACTTATGTAATTTTCAATCTGCGATCTGTCGCCTTCCTTCCAAATCTATAACTTGTGACAATAACACGCCTTCTTTGGGCCTCTAATCTCAGAACGTTTCTACTAAGTTTCAATTTATCATTTTTTAAAGAAATAATTAGAGGGCTATCGCAAAGGCTGAAATTATATTGTAAAAACCTCTGACAGATCACTATAAAACCTTTAAAAGTTTCGTCTGCTGATGTATTAAGTTCATTATTTTCTTTCTAAGATTAAAGTCACTGAAAGTGGGTTGGAATCTTAACGACAAAGAGTACTGCAATCGCTTAAGCTCAGGAATATCGCTTTTTGGGAGGTTTGCAGTATGTATTGATACGTAAGGCATATGTTTGCTTATACGATTTGTTTGGCCACAACAATACAAACATTGCCAATCTGAAGTACTCTCATTATCGTAACGTGCCTTATAAGCCCCGGATAATAAGTCTGAATATGGGATTTCTATACTTATCTATCATTACGCCAGTTTTCGCAGGAAGTTGGTGCTCAGCGTATACAGTATCCCCCTTCGAAGTGCGCAAGTGTCAGCTGCGATAGCTAGAAGGTGCCATCACTGCCTCTGCAGCCTTGTTTACCGGGAGGTCCTATGTATCTAATCCTGGATTTTCGACACTACATAGCTATGATGAATTCAACCACTCTCTGGAAGAGAATTTATCAGCCGGCTGCTCCGATCTGAAGTTTTCGTTGTTCTAGCGAAACCCAAAGTAGTTCCCCAACAAACGGATATGATATCTCCTTCATGTTGTCGTCCTGACCCCTTACACACGCACACACATGCACACACAAGCGCACACACACAGGCATTATACTCGAAATGCCGGGAGACCATATGAGAGTTTAGAATTGTTTCTGACTGGGGCGGTTCCCCGCTGGGAGAGATATCTGGAGAGAGAAAACGCCGCCAGATAAGTCTAGCTTAGCGCTGAATCTCCTTTAGCGGGCAACACCGACCTTTTCTCAGATACATGTACTAAATTTACGGAACTAATCAGCTCGATCGTCGCGCCCGGTCTCTCCCTCGCAAAGTTTCGCCGTGGTTTTCGCATTCCGGACCACAGCGCGGAGGAACGCTCGCATCACTCATCTCCCCGCTCCCCGTCCGCAGCGCCCCTCGCGGCCAAAGAGTAAACACACAGCGCGTACTTGCACCGCGCTGCACCACTCCGCGCGCTCTCGCACCGTCGCGCGCGCTGTTTGCAGGACGCAGCCCAAACAGCAATTACCCTCCCGACGAGGGCCCGCCCGCCACCTGCTATTGCATTATTAAAGCTCCCGCGCCCGCGCCCGCGCCCGCGCCCGCACCCGTCCTCGGCCCGTCCTCGGCCCGTCCTCGGCCCGTCCTCGGCCCGTCCTCGGCCCGTCCTCGGCCCGTCCTCGGCCCGTCCTCGGCCCGTCCTCGGCCCGTCCTCAACCCGTCCTCAACCCGTCCTCAACCCGTCCTCAACCCGTCCTCAACCCGTCCTCAACCCGTCCTCAACCCTCGTCGCCAAACCGCGAAGGATATATAAGCGGAAGAGCTGGAGAATGCGTCTTGTCCACACACGGTGGATTTTGAGAAATCGTGTTTCCTGTCTAGGGTGTTTCAAAATAATACATTTCCCGATAATACTTAAACCATACAAGTGCCGTTAGTCTAAATTCACATTAAGTTGTATGAAGTACGATGAAGAAATATGTATTCGGTACGTCTTTAAACATACTAGATATGCGACGTTGTTATTCTTTATTTACTTGGGTATCTAAACTCTTCAATCACCAAGGTCACTGAGACTCCTCAGTCATGATCTAATGAGCAAACAATTGTGGTAATGATGAGTGATGGTACAGGAAGGTGGAATGAGAGGCAGGGGAAACTGGAAAAAGTTCAGAAAACCTGCAGCGGACTCACTTTAAACACCACATCGAATCCTGGCTTCAGCGTTCGTCGTTATTAGAAGTATTTCAATTCATATTAAAGTTTCCAGGAAACGAAATAAAGGATACCTGGATTACAGATGCTAGATCAGTGTCACATTAATTACACTAACTATTCCATTAAGTTAACATTACAAAAATTTAGCCATTTCAAGATTAGCGTCCTCTTTAAAACATGTGCATTTTCATTGTACCTTCAACAAATATGTTCCACGGTAGTTGATTGCCTAACTAGTACGGAAAGTGAGATTTTGGCGTACGAATGAAAAGTTGAAGAGGTGGCAACGAAAGGAACCGAATCCGATATTGTGCAATTAGTACACCAAACACACTTCCTACTAGTTGCATACATTAGTTTTAAATTATTTATGGAAACTTGGAAGTATGTGCCCTTAGGATCATTCTCAATATGCAATGATGCAGCCATATTGTTTAAGTCGCACCACTTTTATTTTCTTCGCGGTTCCCTGTTGTTTTAAACGACGATAGCTTATGAGCGGTACACAAACCGGCAAGTAACACTTCCCATAAAAGAAACAGCGAAGATTGATTGATTGATTTTTTCGTGTTCCCGGGCGCGTCAACTGCTTAGGTCATTAGTCCCGTGAGTGTAGTGAATGTTTTTCTTCTCGGGAGATGGCTGTGATCTTCCCCCGCTGGATGGCGAGATCCGGCGCCGACCTACCGTCGGCTAGTGGGTTTCCCCTAACCAGGACTCTCCCACCAACGGGGCACCGCCCCAGTCGGGACAAGCTCTAAGCTCCCGACCGGTCTCCCGGAATATGTGGTAGTGTAGTGCATGTTAGTGTAAGTGTGTGTGTTAGGGGAAAGGATAGGACAAGGAAGAGGAAGGACAGATCGCGCGCGGTCCGTGGCCCGTTTGGTAGGGTAATGCTCCGGCATTCGCCTGGAGTTGATCGGAGAAACCACGGAAAACTACCGATCAGAGCAGCCGGCCGCTAGAATTCTCCTCCAGACAGCAGCTGAATTCGACATAGCTGAAAAGCTAGTGTCGAAAACCCTGCCGCCGTGGGGAGTGAGAACCTAGGACCTCCCGGTTAGAGGCGCTGCAGAGATATCAGTTGATGCACTGACCTACCGCTACCGGTACCAGCGAAGATAAGTTGCTGTTTCTATGCACGAGTGCTCAAAATTTGTTTTCCAGGTAGGTGTATTTTAGGAAATTCCGGTTTGTAGCATTTTGGAAATGGCCACTCACAAGCAGTTTTTTCTTAAACCGCATCTAGTTAGTTACGTAGAGACAGTTAACAATTTGAAAGAAGAAAACTCCATCGGGCTTGTTTCACTATCTACCTTCACGTTTCCAAAGAGCAGCTGTTAGTGTCACAAGTCTTATAACAGGAATGCACTCACCTCTTAATATAGCGATGGAAAGTTCAGTTTGTCCCCTAAGTTTTTTAAATTGTTCAAAAACATTAGTCAATCCGACTGGGAGTCGAATCCAGGTCTTTCGGTTTCTTTTTGATATTACGTTTGGACTTTTAGTACTGCAGGTGAAACCCGCTTAGCGTGTCAGGATGTTAGGAATCCTCTTTCAGCCTTTTTTACGGTTTCTTCCCACTTCCATGACTCTCTACACAAAGAATTCAACGGGTTTCTCTTAGTTGGTCGAATATCTAGAAGTGGAATGAAGACAGTGTGGCAAGCGTCATGCTTAACCGGATACTTTTTATTCAATATTTACTGTTAATAAAGCCAGTAAATATTGGTACTCATTTGTAAAGAAGGCAAAGTGAGGCTTCGGTTTCATTCAGTTGATTTAACAGGTAAATTACATAGACGACCATTATTCCAAAACGTTCGTAGAATCATATGCTGCTTATTGTTCTCACTGTTCCAACAATTGGGATTATTCATTATTGGGGGGCAGTGTCAGCTTAGATGTTCGAGTTGTTTAAGACAAGCATTGTCGCCAATTGGCAATGAGATCTTAGAAACAAAATTATGAAAAAGTCTCCATCACACAGTGAATATAAAAAATAACGTTGTACTTCACCCCTTCCTATGGACTGCACTGCGTCTCTGCAGAATAGAGTTGTCACAAGAATTCACCAGATGATACTCACCTGGAAAGAAAAAATCACAATAATTAGATAACTTCAACATTTACTTAAATCCACAAACTTTTTCAGAGAGTTGAACAGACGGTAAATAAATAATAAAGGTATTGTAGCGTAACATAAGTAAAATTCACGACAAGTTGATAGTTCAATTCTAATGAAGTTCAAATTCTTAAGTTCACTTCAATTTGTTAAACAAATTTTCTTAATACCAGAAACAAACCAAGGCTATTCAGTTTAACAAGAATCAATAAACCTGTAAAAAAAGAGTTAATCGTAAACAAAAAAGAATTTTGGTACAATATTCTGATCAAATGCCTTTTGTATTCTTTAGTATATTGCGTTGATCATTTTAGAATTTCACTAAAACATTTTTATTCGCCGACCTCGGCGGATTGTTCTTATCCCTTCTCTTGAAAGTAATAATAATAAAAATATTAATAATCATAATTACAGTAATAACAAAATATTATGAATATTGTCCGATCAGAGATATTGAGAGATCTTTCGAAGTTATTAGTAGACGATAAAATAAATCAATGAACGTCTTCTGATCTGAACGTAATGTGGTTTAACTGATTGGTAAGAGACAAAATGAGTGTTAGAAGTGTTTTATGAACATGGAAACGGAGCGCGAAGTGGTCGGAGTCTTACTACTTTATTGCCAAAACAGTGCACCGCGTCACATAAAAAATCTACACGCTGGAAGGCATAAACGTCAGTTGTGCAGAAAAATTTCCTGAAAGCGCTGAAACATGATTTGGTTGTCTTCTTGAATAATTTCGTTCTGACGTACGGAAAGAAGCCGAAGGATATATTCTTCCAGTATCACAATAAAAATTCTTTTATCCTTATTTATGGAATTTAAAAAGATTAGACGGCACTTTAATGTCAAGTTTTTATAGTTAATAATCTGAATAATAGAATTTTAATTGTTATTTTTCTCTATCCGAAAAACAAATTTGTAGTCTCAAGCAAAAATTACGCCAACACAATATCAATATTAAAATGATTTCCTCCTGACATGAAAATTCTACAGGTAATTACGAGTACAACCGTTTAGCGTCTTCAGCTTTGTAGCAATCTTCAGCGAAAATCATAATACAGAACGCATACTCACACGAAAACAAAGGAAGGCGTAAAAAGATGTAAAAAACTAGAATCTTCAACTTTCGTTTAATCATCGGATGGTCCACGTGTGGGAAAAACAGCAGTTTCAATTAACTACAAAAGCACAGTAGAGCATTGCTATTGAAAAATTCATTAAATTGGAAACTTGTAGAATAACAGTAGAAATTATCGCTCCACCTTCTGACCAGCAGATCCCTTTTACAATTTTATCATTCTTAAAAAACTTATCATTCAGCTCATTCCCCCTAAATCTCTATCATCAATCTAAACTGCGATTGAAGAGTGAGAGCATGGCGGCTACAAGAAGAGGGTGGGTTGCAGTCGCTCCATACATCCCCACTGTTACCCCCACCCCTCTTGGCCTCTTCACAGCCACCGCAGCTGCCCGCAGTGGCACCGCCAACCTTCTCCACCTCCTCCCAACATCATCGCCCCCGCTCCTCCGCTTCAGTATCTCCTCCCACAACACCACTTCTAATTTCCCACCTCCCCGGCCTCACTTTCCCGCCGTCTGCTAGCTTTAACATCTCAGTCACACTGGCTTTTCTCTCCGTCTCCGCCGCTGCTCCTACAGAAGCAGAGGTAGGAGTGCCGGAAGTGGTCAGCGTGCGGCGTAAAGGGCAGGGTTCGAGGAGGGTGGACTCAGGAAAGCGGGGGAGGAGTAGTGGGGTGGAGGCGCAGGGGACACTGCCCCTCCCCCTTCCTCCGCCGACACTTTCGTTCTAGCGGTGGATGCTCTGATCGGATCGGAGCGTTTTCCGTGGTTTCTCCAGTCAACAGGCGATCGAATGAATGACGTGGCGAGACTCAGGCCACGAGGCCTGCTCTTCCGTCGGACCACGCATATTTCGTTCCTTTCACCTACTAGGGGAGAAAGACATTACTTGGGCGACGAAACAGGCAATTTGAATTTAGCTCAGAGGCTTGAGGATTTTTTACATGCAATAAATCTACCCACATGGGACAGCCGGCTTTTACTTCCCCTCCGAAGAAAGGCGAACAAAGAATTTTTCCGCCCTTAAAAATCCACGGCTTCGATCGGGTTTGAACCCGCCAGCTTGGATATAACAGCCCGATACGCTAACCGTTACACCATCGCGAGAGTTGGCTGTGATCTTTTCTCGCTGTCTGTGGTGATACTGCGCCCATCTACGTCGGCTAGCGGGAATTTTTTCCCAACCTGGTATCTCCCACCAACAGGGCACCGTCTCAGCCGCGACAAGCTCCAAGCTCCGGACTGGACTTGCGAGAAATGTGATAGTGCAAACCATGCGAGCGTAGGTCAGGGGTAAGTATGCGGCAACGAAGGGGAAGGAAAGATCGCGCGAGGTACATATCTCATTTGTTTGAGTGCTTCTCCGGCATCCGCCGGGTGTGGTGGTTGGAGAGTGGCAGGGTTCGTGGCGGTGGCAGGGGAGTGAAGAGAGGCGGAGGCGAGCTACTGAGGGCGAAGGCAGGTATCGCGAGCGGCGGGGCGGGCGAGCGCCGCTGGTAGCGAGTCCTCTGCGTGTATCGGCCTCGTGTCGCGGAGTGTCGACGGCTGCCGCCGTGCCGGGCTGCGCGTCGCAGAGTCCTCCAGCGCTCAATGCAGAGGTAACGAGGCCCTCCACGCGCACTCAGCCCAGGACGGAGAGCACGAGAGTGAACGTGGGGGTCGTGGGACTGAGAGAAACGCAGCAGTACACAGGGAATGCACGAGTAGACGAGCAGGACTGGAGGGGTAGGTTCTGAGGGTTGGGAGTGGAGGGGCATGTTGGGGAGACGGGGTGAAATGGTCGGGGATGGAGGAGGAGGATTGATATGGAAAGGCGGGAGTGGAGAGGCGGGGGTAGAGATGTCAAGATGGAGGGTCGGGATGGACAAGGTGAGGATGGGGGGGTTGGAATGAAGGGGTAGGTTCTGAGGGTTGGGAGTGGAGGGGCATGTTGGGGAGACGGGGTGAAATGGTCGGGGATGGAGGAGGAGGATTGATATGGAAAGGCGGGAGTGGAGAGGCGAAGGTAGAGACGTCGAGATGGAGGGTCGGGATGGACAAGGTGAGGATGGGGGGGTTGGAGTGGAAGGGCGGGGTGTGAGGTATGGGTGTTGATGGCCGGGAGAGGACTTGCGGCAACACAGGGGAAGGTTGGGGTGGAATGACGGCGGTGGAGAAGTGAGGTCTAAATGGGGAGTAGAGACGAAGGTAGTGAGGTGAGGGTTGATGGGAAAGAATGGAAGGGTGGGGGAAAGGACGGATATGGAAGAGTGGGGTAGTGGGAGTAGAGATGAATGATCCAGGATCGAAGTTGAGGTGGCGGATGTGGAGGGGTCGCGGGGACGATTGATGTATGAGGGGAGGGGGGATCCTAAGGGACATGGTGAATGTGGACAGGTCAGGACGCTTGGGTGGGAAGAGGAGTGGGGACGGAGGGGAACAGGATCAGACGGTTGGGAGTTGGGTTGTGGAGGGGTGGGACGGTGGGGGGTCAGGAGGGGTCGGTTAGGTGGTGGAGGTCCAGGGACGGAGGGGGACGGAATGGAACAGTTGGATGGTGGAGGGGTGAGGACGTGGGGGACGGGATGGGACGGAGGGTTGGGTTGCGGAGGGGGGACGGAGAGGCGGGGGCGAACACAAGGCAAATAGAATCATAGAAATAATTTCTTTAAAGAAGCAGAAATAGAAACAAGTCTATTATCATTGTGATCAAATTATCTGCGAAATAAAGATACAATTACCATTTGCAAACATTATATTGAAACCATTAACTGATTAATAACTGATTAACTGATTATTAACTGATATTATTGAAACCATTAACTGACAAAATCAAAATTATGATTCTTATGCTTTATATTCAATAATAAATCACCCTAATGTTTCAGATCAACCCTTCCTCTTTCAAATTCTAAAAGTGTGACATAACCTGCGTGGTGTGTTCCGACAGGAATGGAGGGTAGGTTCTGAGGCATGGGGGAGTGGAGGGGCACGTTGGGGAGACGAAGTACGAATGGAAGTAGCTTCAACCTCCTTCAAAATGCATGTTTTCCTTTCCTAATTTACTGAAAATTTTGTGCAGTACGTTTAATATGGTTTACAACCATCATTTTTAAAACGCTTTCTAATAAATTCCTTGCATTGTTTCAAAATTTTCTTAAAGTTCTCTTTCTTTTTTATAAACAGCAGTCTCATATCAGGAAAAACAAAACTGTTTTTAATATAGCTTTTCAAACTGTCTTGAATATTGAGAACTAATGCTTCGTAAAGGATTTTCACGCAGTGATCGTGTACTGTCTCTGCATTGGTTGATTTTTTTGCTTGTTTGAATTGGGAATGACTATACAAATGAAATTAATTGAATTTAAAAATGTAATAATCAGTTTTTTTTTTTTGTATGTCAAAATGGAACTAAGATCACCGTTGAGTAAATATTTCTTAAACTGCTGAAATTTTAAAAGTGAATTCATATCTCTCTTAATTTATTTAGAGTTTTCGTGAATAAAAAGACTAATATCAATCATTGATATACAGTTTAAAAGATCTTATATTTGATTAAAGAGTGGTTTAAATTTCTTAACTCAATATTGACTTCTTCTTCGAAGGGAAAGTTTTATCTGGAGTTCAACGCCGTATTGCATTTCCGAGAAAGCTCGTTCATCAAATATTATCTCACAAGCCAACTTTTAAGACTAAACAGATTTGAGTTATAAAACCACCAAGAGAATAAACATTTCTTTAAAAAACTTGTTTGTCAATGTTAATATTTTTATGCATCTCGCAGTATCCGCTCCCTTCGCTGGTATGTAGGAACTAAACATTTCTGACTAAAATTTTCATAACTATTTTGTTTCTTCCGTTAAATATATGCATAGGGTCTCACGTAATCTTTTTACATTGTCATATATATAATATATACAAATTTAAGGAAACGTTCTAGAAGTATAGCCTGACTACTTGTAAGACTTCAGTATTCTGCTTTGAGTGTACTGTATTGTAATGTCTTTCAAATGGACATCTCTCTGCAGATATGCTTTTCTTCTTACAGTATCAAAATCTGAAAACTCGTTAGAGATATACTCCCTAACAAACTAACTCAGAGTAGACTCTCCTGTGTATTGTACGAATAGAAGATCCAAAGTTGTCCTATATAATCTATCAATATTTCCGAAACCACTTATATTGCTTGAGACGTTTATGGGCTGTTAGCTATTGAAGGTCGTTTTTTCACCTGTATTTTCGCCGTAGAGTGTTATTTTGAAAACCTTTTTGGAACCTAACTACATATCTATCTTATAGTACTAAGCAGAAAAATGTATAAAAGTTAGTTATTTAATAATAAAAATTTAGTTATGACTAATATTAGAACAGTAAGTACTCTCTTTTATTAAATCTAGCAAACACATAAAATCAATCTAACTTATTTATTTGGAAATCTTTATAGACTTTTTCTGCGTAATCGTACTATTGCTAATTTGAAATAAATAGTTTTAATGGGTGAAAAATATATTAAAATCATTCCACTTTTAAGTATTTATTGAGTTGTCTTTTAAATTCTTCTCAATCTCAAGTAACAAGTTAAAAATCATAGAACAATTAAAGAGAACTGATGGAAACTCCGTCACAATTTCTGAAGCACTTAACAAATCTCACTATTAGGCGTAGCTAACTATTGCCTCACGTTCCCTTGCTCTAGATGACAGAACAACAACTTATTTCGATAGATCGATTGCAATTTGCGCAAAAAATAAGTACTAAACATATGATGGTAATAAACCTGCGTTATATTTATTTTAAGATATTTTTAGTATTTAGTGTTTATACTATAGAATTATCACGCATCTAGATCACCTATTTTTTTCAAAGAAAGAAATCACGTTATTTGGTTAAATAGTACAAATAAGTTTCCGAATGGAAACCCTTTCAAACCCTCGATTTATACACTTCTTTTTGAATCCAGAATCGTTCGTTAAAAGGAAGCGTGAAAATAATTTCTTAGAGTTTTAAAGCGGTTTAGTGTTTACACAGGTTTGCAGCGCATTTGCGAGAGTCCCTGAAACTGCGATTTCCTCCTGTGCCTCATAGAGGATGTGTTCCGGTACATCCTGTGAGGCAACCCTTACCACTCGAGGCGGGCGCGAGGCGAAGAGCAATCAACGCATGGGCCTTCGCCCTTGGCCTTCGACGTCCCCGCTGCCGCAACCTGCTCTCTACCCGCAACATCCATTTGATCGGCACCTCTTCGTCTATTTCCGTATTCAGCGCTTTCTCGTGTTGCGTCTCCTTCGCCACACTTCCGCAAATCTTCCGCCACTCTTCCGCCACTCTTCCGCCACTCTTCCGCCACTCTTCCGCCACTCTTCCGCCACTCTTCCGCCACTCTTCCGCCACTCTTCCGCCACACTTCCGCCACACTTCCGCCACACTTCCGCCACACTTCCGCCACACTTCCGCCACACTTCCGCCACACTTCCGCCACACTTCCGCCACACTTCCGCCACACTTCCGCCACACTTCCGCCACACTTCCGCCACACTTCCGCCACACTTCCGCCACACTTTGCGTCCCACTTCCCCGCCCCACTCCCACTCCACTTCTCCGCTTCCCTGCGTTGCTCTTGCGCTGCCGCTTCCACTTCATTCCTCGCCACAAACCAACTCCACCAGTACTTCACTGCATCCATCATCGCTTTCCGTTGTTGGGAGCGGGTTTCAAATCAAATGAATTTGTTGTAGACGAAACGAATTTGCCGTATTGTCTCGGGGTTTTCCCATTTTTCCTGTTTGGCATTTTACGATTGAACTCTCACATACCATATCATAATTTGTCCATCAGAAAGTATTTATCTCAAGAATGACAAAATTTATATGCACTTCACAGTAAAGAACAATACATCTTCGTGGCGAGCGTCTCACTCAAGATTCCTCCTTCGCTTGTTTCTTGCTCGTAGTCGTCGCCATATACTCTTCTCACTATGTCGGCTTCGTCTGTGAATCCGACGTCTGGAGTACACTATGCTCCTCTTTGACGTATACAGCGCTGTCGCCAACTTCCTTTCTTACTCTACACCCTCCATTAGCTCCTTTGCCGACATTTGCGCTTCCTTATTTGCCAACTTCTCTACTTTGAACGTTGTCTTCCCAGCATCCACCTTTAACATAACTACCGTCTCTTCCACCTTTGGTTCTTCCTTAAAATGCACCTTGCACGCTTTTCCTTCGACTTGTTCTCCGATTACTGGTGCTCCACTCCTTCATTTACTCGTCCCTGACATCTCAGTTGCAACTTCCTTGTACTTCATTGCGTCATTGACGTCATCGTCAACTCTTAGTCTTGTCGGATACTCCACATTCTCCTTTAGCGCATTCCTTTTGCAACCCTCTCGGTTTGATTGATTGATTGATTTTTTCGTGTTTCCGGGCGCGTCAACTGCTTCGGTCATTAATCCCGTTAGTGCAGTGCATGTTTTTCTTGGGAGATGGTGATTTTCCCCTCTCTGGATGGCGAGATCCGGACACCGATCTACCGTCGGCTAGTGGGTTTCCCCCTAACCAGGACTCTCCCACCAGCGGGGCACCACCCCAGTCGGGACAAGCTCTAAGCTCCCGACCGGTCTCCCGGAATATGTGGTAGTGTAGTGCATGTAAGTGGAAGTGAGTGTGCAAGGGGAGAGGATACGACAAGGAAGGGGAAGGACAGATCGCTCGCGGTCCGTGGCCCGTTTGTTAGGGTACTACTCCGGCATTCGCCTGGTGTTGATCGGAGAAACCACGGAAAATTACCGATCAGAGCAGCCGGCCGCTAGAATTCTCCTCCAGACAGCGTCTGAATTCGACCTAGCTGAAATTCTAGTGTCGCAAATCCTGCCGCCTTGGGGAGTGGGAACCTAGGACCTCCCGGTCAGAAGCGCTGCAGTGACATCAGTTGATGCACTGAGCTACCGCTCCGCAGCCCTCTCTGTCTTCTCATCCCGCACTCCTGCATTATACTTTCTATTCTATTGCTTTATCGTCTCACTTTTTCGCCTGCTCGAGCTTCACCATCTAATTCATCTCCTGAGATTTCAGCGCCATGTCTTCGTCCTCATTATTATGCTCTTCTTGCTCTTTATTCTTTACTTCTTCCTGCTCCTCATCTCCCTAACTAGCTCGTCCTTCGAGTCATTCCCCTTCATCTCTGATTCCCCATCTCTTCACCCTTTGCCTTCGTCTTCATTACCCTAACAAACGGGCCATGGACCGCGCGCGATATTTCCTCCCCCTTCCTTGTCCTATCCTCACATCTTACACAGACTTATACTTACATGCACTACACTATCACACTTGCTGAGAGACCGGTTGGCAGCTGAGAGCTTGTCCCGGATGGGGCGGTGCCGCGCTGGTGGGAGATACCTGGTTGGGGAATAGCCCGCTAGCCGACGGTAGGTCGGCGCCGGATCTCACCATCCAGTGAGGGAAGATCACCGCCACCTCCCGATGAGAAAACATGCACTACACTTTCTGGAATAATGACCTTAGCAGCTGGCATAGACTCTTCACTCGCTCCGTGCTCCTCCTGCAACCTTCCAGCATCCTCGTCCTTCAGATTCCACCTCCCCTTCCCGCTTCCCCTCCTCCTGCTCCTCCTCCATCCCCCCTGCCGCCGCCGGCAGCGCGAGTGGCGGGTCCTTACGTTGTGTGCGCAGCGTAACCTCTTAGCGGCCTGTCCCCTCCCCTTCCTCAGGAGGAAGCGCCGGCGATAAAAAAGTCAATCGCGCGGTGCGCGGGTAATCGAGGAGCGTCGTGGGCGGCGGAGAGAGAAACGTTTGCGGCGGCGGGGCTTCTTGTGCTGCCGGGAGCCGCTCCGGGATCGAACGCTCGGGGCCGGCGCTGTCAAAGAAAGGCCCCGACCCGCTGTCCCTTCTGGTCAAACCGGGGTCTGGTGATCTCGTTTCCGTTTGCGTGTTTTCGACGGAAAGAAGTCTAAATGGCGTTGCCAAAAAACAAACGATGCTTCAGAGTAGTCCTACAATAAAATTGTTACACTTCACTTCTCATTGTATGGTAAAGGAAGTAACGGGAAAATCAGTTACATGTGTGTGAAAGTGTGCAATATTTTGGCGGTCGCCGTTGCCGCTACCTTCGGAACTCCAACCCCAGGATGTCCCGCTCAACAATAGAGCAGCGGACTACGTTACATGGGTAGGTGCCGTGTTATAGAAGTGAAACGACCCGCCTAAAACTCTTCACTCATCTCCTGGATATTTATAAAATATCTTGGAGGCATTGCTAACAAACGTTCCTCCAAGGTATTATACATTTTTTTTAAAATAATAGGTGCTAATTTTGGAAAGTGAAGGAAAATGCATTAGGTATACGTTACACAATGCTCTACAGTGACACATTAAAAGATGTTCAAAGTTTCATGAGAAATAAAGTTTAATTATCTTCGTATACGAAAAAAATCTGAAGTTTTGATGTTCTCTAAAAGGGTACAAAAAAGACCTAGTCTGGCCTAACTCTAGCCCTAGCACTAGTCTTAGTACAAGACATTATGTAATAACGAGAGTGTGAATTTTAGATTTGAGAATATTACAAGTAGTAAATTTAAAACGAAAAAAATTCGCCAAAATATTTGATGTTGGCTAACTTAAGGTGTTGATAACGAATTCGAAAGTGAACTTCATTTTCTCAATTTACCTGACTATCGTGATTGTAGAAAGTATTTTGCGTAGGCGATGTACAATTTTCCATTGCATTAAGTTTTTTACAATTCTTCCGAATTCTGAGATACTTCACGGTGCCAAACATTTTAATGTTAATTGAAGAGTTAAGAAACTCTATGAAATTGAAATAAAACGATATGAACAGTGTAATAACATATTATTAAAATCAGTAAATGTATAAAACGATGTGCTATACCCAACCAAAGTATGCCCAATGTGATTACATGTTTTATGCATTAATCTTTGCCCAAAAAGCACTAAAATCTGCCATGCAAAGTCCGTTATTCCTTGGTTTAATCGGCGAAATAGCAACATACTTTTGAAGATAAATAATAATCAAAGATTGGAGGACCTTCACACACTTTCGTGAATTTTTAAAACTATTTAATCCTCAAAATAACCTCTACTTCTTTGTTTATTTTGTTAATTTCTACATTATAAATAATATCAAAACCACGTAAAATTATAAAAGTTTTCAATTTAATACCCAAAACATACCACATAATATTTACATTTACATTCTTTTGAATAACAGCAAATTTGAAAATTAATTTCAAATAATTCTAGTAGCTGTAGAGCAACGATCAAGAGAAACGCAATTTACAACATTAAATTACGTTCGCTAACCCAAAACATGAATACTAGATTCCGAGAAATGAAATAATTTATACAGAGCAATTAGCTGCTTGCAATTAACAAATCAAAACAAAAAATTCAAACTCGTACGTGCGTAACCAATACAAATTCTGATTTCAATATTTGGATACAGCCTTATTTTGTAAATGAGAACTTATTGTTTCACTTTCCCATATTTTTCAATCGAACGCAATTATTGAAATGATAACCAGTGTTTCAAATAGCAGAGTAAAAGAATCAGCAAATATTATTTATGGACTCATGAATAAAAAAATCTTTTATATTCTGCTGCAAACAGAATCGCGGAAAGGAACGAAATAAATGATCTAATAATGACTTTCAAATGGAACTACAAAAGCGAAGATAAAATATTAGCATTTGCCTTGTGAGAAAGGGAGTCCCATTTACTTGCATTGTTTCAACTCGTCGAGTTTGCCTTCCATTCGCAAGATATCTCTCCGAGAGGACTCGACCCACGTCGCCCAAAGTTCCAGCCTCACCTTGTGCACTCAGCAGAGCTCCCTGCTTGACGCGTGGCGACGGGGGAGGTTCTCTGGGGACAGTTTGGAAAGCAAATCTGGCAAGGGCTTAAAATTTACATCCATCTTCATAATTTTATGATGAATTTAATTATGCAGGGATCGTTCGCGTGTATTAAGTGAACTTCCTTGCGCGGGGGCGGGGAGGGGGAGGGGGAGAAAGGCAGGGCAGCCGCGAGTGCAGCCGGCTCATTTCCGGCGCGTGTTTGCGGAGCGGAAGCAAATACGCGCCTCGCGGCGGAACTTTCTTGTGTTCTCCTTCACCGCCCCCGCCCCGCCCCCTCCCCGCCCGACTCACGCCGCCGTCGCCGCTCACACTGTGGTTCGGATTGGCGCCTCCGCGGACGAAGAAATTATAACAATAATAATAATAATAATAATAATAATAATAATAATAATAATAATAATAATAATAATAATAATAATAATAGCAGAAGCAGAAGAAGTTATCTTGAATTAAAACTCAATTATCAAAACAATGATTTAAAATGACAACGAGCAAACAGGAATATCATCAGAATTTATAACTTGACATACTTTATAACTTGAAAAATGTTTAATAGTTATTTACAGTACATTTACGACAGTAGGTACATAGCTCATCGGTTTCAGCTGCTGTCTGGAGGACAATAATAACGCCCGGCTGCTCTGATCGGTTGATTTCCGTGGTTTTTCTGATCAACACCAGGCGAATGCTGGAGCAGTACCGTAACAAACGGGCCATGGACTGCGCGCGATCTTTCCTTCCCCTTCCTTCTTGTACCCTCACTCGTTACTTAAACACACATTGTCACTTACATGGTCTACACTATCAGAGACGTTGGGAGTTCTGTGTGGAGGCGAGAGCTTGCTCCGGCGGGGGCGGTGCCCCTCAGGGGGAGATACCAGGAGCGGGAAATTCACTCCAAGCAGACATGTAGATCAGCATCGGAACTCACTATCTAGTGGAGAAGGAACACCACCACCTTTCAGGATGTAACTTTCTCTACTCTAACGGGACTATTGACCATAACAGTTGACACACCCGAAAATATCAATCAACAAATGTAAACGCTATTTCCCTATTACATAACAATGTACCAGTAACAAGGAGCCACCTATATTATGTTTTTCTTAGCAGACATTTCTAAAAAATAATTATAACAAATTCAAAGAAGTAAAAATACGAATAAAGGAGATAAAATGCATTTTGTAACATTATCAATTGCTGAAAATATGAACTCTAAAATCCAAAGAATGACCGGCTTGTTAAAACTACCCAGTGTTTGCAAGCCTTCTTCCAAATAATGAACAAAAAGAAATTATAGGCAGTACGAAATATGAATGAAACACTGGACACGTTTCCTTTCATATGTGCTTGAATCAGTAAATTGGCCAATATGGATACAAATACTACGGAATTTTGGCCGCGTTTTACGTCCTTCAACTCACCGTGCGTCGTCTCCTCTCTCCTCAGCTCTTCCACTGTCTCTGTTCTCCCCTCCCCATCCCCTCGACCCTCTCCCCCCGCCCTGCGCCCACTGGGCCCAGGGACCCCGCTGTGCGAAATTCTCACTGAGCTGCCGCGCGTTCTCTCCGCAATGATATTCTCTTCTTATGAAGTGCTCCGAGGCGGGCTTCTTCAAATTCAGTTCCGCTGCGCGATGTAACGCGCGTAATATTCAGAGTCGGAAACTCCCGGGCGACTGGCATATTCGCGAAACAATGCAATGGATTGGGGTGGAAATCTCGGTACAAAACGTTCCTTTATAGCATTTTGGCCATTAAAATTATATCTCATAAATTGATGAACAACGATGCGGCGAAAAAATCTGCATTCAGAAGATCCTCCATGGATCTCCTTGATCTGTTACATCATCAGTCAATAGATTTATTCATAAGAAATCTACATTGAAATTTATAAACTCAACAATATCTCATTGAAAGATTTACTAATCGTGTTTCTACCTTAGGCTCCGATCTAGAAAACTATCCACAGTAATTTTTGTGCAAATTATCCTCAAACATCTATCCTTTTATTACAATGTCCTAGGTTTACATCGCTTCTGTGGATACATCAAGGCATAAGGAATGAATGTGATAATTTTTCGTTTGTAGGCAAAAACTAATTCGTTGGAACCAAAAATGAAGCCTTGTTGAGCAAGATTCACAGGCTCAATGAAAAAATAAATATTTATTGAAAAAGTCAGAAGAGATCACGTTCCTTAGACAATATATCGAAACTTTTACGAGAACACAGTCGTTCATAGATACATGTGTAAGTATGTAGAGAACTCCTAGCTCTTATCATTTTTCTACAAGAACATTTTAAAATCTTATTTGTTATGAAATACATTTTATTTTCATCGTCCACTCACTGTACACTTTAATTACATACTTACATATGAGTTATCATTTAATCTACGTTATGTCGTATTATTGACAATTTTGAACTACGAGGTTTATCTTCGCCGAGAAATGTAGTTTCTGAAAGTACATGAACGATTCCAGATGATTAACCCGTCGAAGTTAGGAAAGAGAAACCAAGTTCACTTCTCTCGTTCTGCGCTGAGAGGCTCAAGAGCTGTCGACGAAGATGGATGAGTTTTCTTTGATAAAGAACAACAATATCGCTGAAGGACTGTTTCAGAATGTATCTTATGACAGCCTGCTAAAATGGTTTCTGATATTTTATTACTGCTCGGTATTTCTCACATCATATAAGTCTAAAACTCTTTAGTTTTTGCTTACGTTTGTTTTTCATACATTTTCGCAACAGTCGTTATGTCGGAGAGAGCCTCATACAAATAAAACAAAATTTTTTTTGTTGAAACTTCTTGAGGTGAATTGATAACCAGTAAATGTTATCTGTATTCTTTCTTTAGCAATTGCAAGTCATTGTAGTAATTAATAATTGTAATCAACAACAATATCTGCTTTAATACAACACGGAATATCAAAATTTAGTTGAAATAATACCATCCAAAGGCATAAAAGTTCGTTCATGTACGTTAACATAATTAATAGCTGGATACATTGTCACAATCTTCGTATATTGGTGTGTAAGAGGTTCAAATCCCGTTAGTGGTAGGATTTTCATTTCTCAAAAGGTAGACTCGTAAATGCTGCTGCCTGGAAGAAAATTATTCTAGAGGGCAGGCGCTCTTGTCAATTAATTTGTACGGTTTTCTTCTATCAATTTCTAGAGGATACAGGTATATATATTAACAACGGGTCATGGGTTGTGCATGATCATTTCTTCCTCGTCGTTTTCTTCTCTAATTTTGGGGTCAGGGCTATGAAAGTTATACATTAATCTCCAAACGATCCATTCCCTATGATCTCGAAATACTGTTCTTTCAGTAAGAACTCGGATATCACGCCAAAGCTCATTTCAGCCTGTAGAGTCAGAAAAGAAACAGAAATAATTTCATTTCCGTTGTACTGTAGTAATGTATCAACAAAATAAAGGAACAAAACACCATCCGGCCGCCGGCTGGAGCACGTACGGGATTCTGTCAGTAGGCCGCCTGTTTGGAGGAATAGAAACAAATGAGTTTTATCTAAAAATAATGTACGAGTACTCTTCCGCAAATATAATACCATTGCCTATTTTTATGATTATTTTCAAATAAAAATATTGTGTTACGATATCGATAATAACCGACCGATATCGCTAATAACGGAATTGGTTGTTTGTAAACTTCAGTTAACGCCCCTGTTTACAAACTCCGTGTCCGTTATTTTTCTATATGAGCATAATGACGTTAAGTTTTACTTCAATATCTGCTCCAGGACCTAGTCATAATATTTTGAAAAAGAAGACCTAGTCATAATATTTTGAAAGAATATTTTGAATACATATTTATTTTTCATTCGGATGTACCCTCTCCTCAGAAAAATGTCGTTCAAAATTCTATCTTCCACACCGCGCCGACAAACTTGGACACCCCTCAGCCTGGGGGCGGGCAGGGGGAGGGACGCGTTGACCAATCGCTAGCAGGTAGAACCACAGTTGTCTGTGATTGGTGCAACATCCCAAGGGGCAGAAAGAACGCTGTCTCAGGGGGAGGGGGCTAGTTCGTTTACGTACGAGACAGAAATATCGTCATATTTCCCTGCCGAAGGAGGTAGTTTGCCTGCGCGTACGCCACGACGAAAAAATATTTCTAAGCGGGGTTTTCCGTCCAGAATGATTGTCTATAGACCAGTAAATATTTATCATTTTAGCAACAATTATTCTAACTTTTAGTAATCGATTTGTAACTCCTGACAAAATGCTATTTTGAGATATTCATTTCAGGCACAATTTGCGGAGTCTTCCCGGCCGTTCTAACGCATATTTCGAATTTGTTTATAAAATTATAAATTGTTGCAAAATTGTTAATTCGCTGTTTTTGGTTCTGGGATATCGGGAGACTCTCCCCACTTTAGATTTGCAAAATTTGGAAATTGTTTATAAATTTGCAATTGTTGCAAATTTTTTATTGTCTAATCTGAATGGCGTTTAAATGTGATGCAAAATTCCGGAATCCGTTCGGTGCTATTATATCTCGTTCTCGAGATATATGTAATTGTTTATAAGAAATTAACATCTTAGTAGACCCCCATTTGTTTGCGCTTAATTCATTCGCGCTAGCAGAATAGCGTGGGATGGGCCTACTGAAAAAACAGTTCTCCAATGCCGCGCTTTTGCCTGCCACATACGCTTAAAATGCACTTGCTTGTAAACAAATTCTGTGCCCAATTTAATTATGATAAATTCGTATTTTTACGGCGAGTATGAGCATAACTTTTATTTGGTTTTTATATTCTCTTTTAAGTCCTGCAATTTGCAAGTCGATATATTTATCAAATAGGAAAGAAATTGATTATAAAAAAAATATTTTTCAAGGTGCATTACGCCCAAACAATTGTTTCTGTTTTTCTATCAAAAGGATGTTGAGCAACCGAATAACTGTATTATTAATTTTTTTTAAGTCCCCTGTTAACACCGAGTGTCAGAAACTATGTGTTCCTCTTGTTTAACCATTACCATTAAAAAATAGGGAAACATATTGCTTAGCTGTTTGCTATAAACTGCACTGGATTGGATGAAGGTAGTGTTAAGGTTTTCAAATACAGAAATATTCAATTTTGTGTTTTGAAAGATCACATGAGTAGAATCACACATCACAATATTTACACTAGTATAGAAATTTCTAAATAAACGTATATAAACTTTAAGTTAATACTTTCAATTCAATTTATCATTCCTTTCTAAAACTGTTAATTTGATGATTTCATTGTATAATATTCAAATCAGAGCTTTATGTGCTAAATCTACGCATTGTTAATACATATTTTTATACAACATTAATATATTTAATATATATTTAAAAGGTTTTTAGATTGGCGAACGTTTCAATGAAATTTCATGAATTCCTAAATGCTTGAAAATAAATTATTGTAAAATTAAATAATTGTAGCGTGAAAAAATATAACAAACTCACGTATTTGGTAAAACGAGTTGATATTATTAAAAGAAAGCAAAACAGATGTTATAACAATTCAAAGAGATTTAGCGTTTGTGTACAGTTTAGTAAATATCAATGCACTAGCATTTCCCAGTGAAAATATATAGAACGAACTTGGTGGTCAAGTGATATGGCCTTCCCAACACAGACTACATTTCAGTATCGTCAGAGTTCGAAGGTGGTTGGTTGGCCGCCATTCTACGAATCTATCAAAACCTTGAATTTTGCACGACCATCTGTACAGCGAGAACGTAGCGGTTTATTAAACGGAAACGGGCCATTCGAGGTATCTAATGTGCACTCTTTGAAAACGTTTAACCATTATAAACTATCCCTAAGAAAAATATTAAATAAACAATGTTAAAGGTCACCAGCTTAACATTGCCTTTACTATTTGAATGTTTTCAACATCCCCAAAACCAACAGAAAACCCATGTTTTTACAGGTTATTATAAAACCAATTCAATAAATATAAGCTTTTATTCACGTTATTATTTTTAAAACACTCAAATATCTACGATGTTATTTGATTCATGTCTTCATCGAAGATCTGAGATTAAAAAACTGATAAGCAGAGAAAATAAAAGTAATTTTGAGTGATTGATGAAGTTGAATGATCAAACGAAAAACAATGTTTCTTGCTTCATATAATGCTATCGTGTTTAACAGACATGTAATTACATGTGATACCTATATTTAAAAATCCAAACTAATGAAAATTTTCAAAATTAAAATCATCAATAAAACGTTGATTCATCAGCAAGGATTATATTATTAAATACTTTTTGATATTCATGTGCTCCTGTGTGAATAACGTAGTAAACGTGATTCGTATGATCCAGTTGCTCAGAATAATGCAAAACCTGCTAGACACATACACTAAACATAATAGTTGTCAAATAGTTATTTACGACATGAGTATCATAAGATATCTTATTACAAAACAAAATTGGAGAATTATCAAACAAGACTCTTTAGCCGAAATTGTTAGCAAAATAAAAATAAAAAAGCAGTCGAACTGTGAAAATTGGGTGCTTTTTTATTTCTAGGTTAATTTTTCTTTCTGATCAAATGTATTAATTTATTTTGTTAATCATAAACAATTTAGATATTAATGAAGTGTTTATATGCTTTTACAACGCAAATAGTTGCCTAGAAAACATATATCCAAACCAACTTTTGAATGTTTATTGCGGCTTAGCCATTTGGAATATCCGTGTAGTTTATTAGACAAAATAAGCTTAAAATTGTCTTAACAGCTATTTTTCGAAGATTCGACATTTCTTCCCCGAATATCCTGTATATAAAAGGCTTGATTTCTGTTGGTACGCGACGGAACGGCGTTCCGGTTCTTTGGAAATAATTATGAAATTATATTATATATAAGTAGCTATTGCTATTATATTAATAATTAATTTGAGGCGCGTTTCGGGGCCTAAGAATTTAAAAATAAAGGATATATGTATCATAATAACTCTTATGACGACACTGTTCTCAGTTACGTCAAGTTTTAATTTAGAGAATCAAAGTGAATGGTCTAAGTTTACTCACCTAAATAAAGTTTATCTTACTATACATACTATTTAGAAAGTGTTTTATGTTCAAAACAAGTGTTGCCTCAACAGCATATAATTTCACGTATTATTCGTAATTGCTATGCAATATTCAATACGGACTATGTGAACCTGCAAAAAAGAAACAACAAAAAAGACCTACTGCAGCAGAAAATATTTTCTACTCGTCGGGATTCGAACTCGGGTCTTTAAAGTTAACTCACCTGACACGGTTCCCCCTCACCACCAGGTACACGACAAGACTACCTCCTTTCCGATGCGAAAAGAAAGTGAAGCATTTGCAGTTTTAAAAAAAACAGGGTGTTCAATTTATCTTAATACAAGATCTATTTTTAAAAAGAGATTTCATTAAACAAAAATCTCTAGCGTTCAGATTGTTTTTCGACAATGTTATAAAGATCAGCCGGGGCTAATATTATACAGTAGAAAATTGGGGTTAATGTATTACACTTTAAGAGTTGTTATTTATTTATGTCCAAAATTAACAAGAAAATGACAAATGATAGGAAATATATTCTATTATAATGACCATAGCAAACACTTAGAATGTAACAATATTTGGGAGGGAAAAAATCAAAACTAAAATGCCTAATTTTTCCAGTCAAAAACTTTACCACCGTGATATAAATCTTTTGATGTTACTTCGTTATTTTTTATGACACGATATTTTTGAAAATAGGTTATCATTAAGAAAGAATTAATATTCTTTTCTGCGTTAAAATAATGCAATAATATTAATCGTGTCATGATATATACAGCCGCAAATTTGTGGGGCTAATATGATACAACTTAAGAGGCTAATGTAATACAATACGGGTGTCGGGGCTATTTTGATACACTAAAAATTAACACGCAGACAACTGGAAGGGATTTTTTTATGTTTAATATTACATCAAAGGCGCTAAAATTCCGATTTGATGTTGATAAACTATCCAAGTGTTTATCTGAGAAAGAAAGACCAGGCGACAATTCATATAGATTTCCTCGTTCTCCTCCCTACCCAGTACATGGTGATTCACTTATGATTATCAATTGGCGGAAGCTTCTGCTGTTTCAGTGCAGTTACTGATTTTTCACTGGAATCACAAGGAACCAGGCCTACAATAGGAGCTAACACCATCCCTTCAACTCCAGATATCAACTGTTCTCATCCAGTACTTTTGAGATAATGCTGTTGGAAAAAAATTTAAAAAAAACAGTAGCCCTCCAAAGAATAAGGAAGCGGTTAGACCCAATAGCAGCAATCATTACTAGTGAAGAGTGGATCATTACTAGGAAAGAGTGGAGTGTTTAATTTACATTAATTTAATATCTCTTTTTAAAAAGAGATTTCATGAAACAAAAATCTCTAGCGTTAATATTTGTTTTCGACAATGTTAATAGGTATTTGTTCGCAATTTTCGAAAATTCAGATCGTTCGCCCAAAATTGAACGTACGCCACTTTTAAACATCTTGTGCTTCGAGGAATAGATTTACAGAAAAATTGGAGCTCTTTTTGAGGAAATTATGTAAATATGATGGGGTTTGGTGTAAAGTACCTTCAAAATTAAAAGATTCGTTTCAAATTCGAAGATTCGTAATATTAGCCAGATCGTTCAAGGAATATCCATTTTGGTGAAAATCGTGTTTACTTTAGGCTCTAGAATTACTCACACGAAGACGGATTCACAAAGAGGATTTTTGGAAAATCACTTTTTCGGGTTCAAAAAACAAGCGTTTTGACAGCCTTGTGTATAGAAAATAAAAGAACAATACCAACAATCCACTTTTTTCGAACTAGCTACTTACAAAACGTGTTTTCTGTAAAAATTTCGACACTTCCTCCTACAGCATTACGTAACTCTCTTTACACGTGGAGGTAAAAATATTCCAGCGTTACTGGGATTTGAACTCGGATCCCTGTAGTCCGTAGGTCTGGCTCGACCGCACTGTGCTATCACAGATATTTCTCAACACGCTGTCCAAGCACACTTATTACGAAAAGAATAGTTACGTGATATTCATTGCACTTAGATTTTTTATTAGAGGAATGTTCTACATGTGTCAAAGGTATCAAATTCGCAATAAGAACCCAAACGATTACAACCCACGCAACTACATAGCTCATTTTACTTAGAAATATTTTCAACCAGAAGCCGTGGTCTTTAGAACCCTCTGTGGAAGTCGTTGCCGGTCTTATCTTTCGGCGACTATGTCCAAGGTTGAATTACGTCACAGATGAAAGTTGCGATAACGCTAGAGCTCAACACGGGCGCTTGCAGACGTTCTGAAGCCAGAATCGCAATAGGGGCATATTTATACGTGATTCTTAAAGACATTAACACACTAAAATAAGTAGTGGCGCCTCAAAACACATGCTTTATGTGATATTTATAATGGATACGAATGATTATAACTATACAATTAACCGCAAAATTGTTTCTACCCGCAAAAATTATTCGCCGTGGATGAGGTTCGATCTTACGTGCCTAAGCTTCTCCAACAGTGCGCTTACCTGCTATACCACAGAAACTCTTATAACTTTTGTCTCTCACAAAGATGATTTTAAACTGTCATGTATCACAGATTTGAGTAAAAAAGAACGTGAGGCGTTTAGATGCTTGTGTTAACTACAGGCGGACAAACAGACGTTTTGTCGTAAATAGATTTTTTAGTAACAAGGACCCACAAAACATGGATTCTGTCTACAAACGTATTGACGTAATGCACTATATACAAGAATAAAATTTGTCTACTTTTGTCGTGGCCAGTGATCGGAATTTAGAGGTTTTTGTCGAAAAATCCCCGTCCCCCGGCGCATGATTACAATACTTTTTCTTCTTACCACATAATTAGCAGAAAGTAAGAAAAATTGTTTTTCATTGTTTCTATTCAACGAAAATTTTCAATCAATTCCAAAGGTGAAATAATCAGTAAATATTAAAAAGAGATTTATTAACAATATGAAATGAAATACAATAAGAAAGGAATCTTCTGTTCTTTACTTGGTATTCTTAACAAATCTATAGAAAAATCATAATAAAGGCATTATTTCAACAACATTCGAATATTATTGTTAGAATCTATGGGGTTAATTTTTTTCTGAACTAATATATTAATTTATATTGTTAATAATAAACATGTTACATGTTTCTGGTCTGTTTACATGATTCTAGAATGCAAAGTTTTGCGTAAAAATCATATTTTCGAACCAACATTTGCGTGTTTATTGCAGCTCAGTTATTCAAAATATCTATGTAGTTTATTAGACAAAGTATGATTAAAATTGTTTAAACAGCTTTTTTCAAACTTTCCACGTTTCCTTTCCCGATACTCTGTATATCCATGCTTCTTTAAAACCAAAAACAATAATTTGCGTACTGCAAACAAATTAATTAAACTCATGGCAGTAGAACTGTTAACATAAGTACTGTCACGCATCTTTCGCAGGATAAGGAGTAAAATTTAAAGAAAAATTATAGTTCACATGAATTTTGACAAATTGCGTCTTACTTTCTATGATATTCAAATGGTAACATTATATTACAATATTCAATTGGTTAACAATTTCGGCTAAAGAGTCTTGTTTGATAATTCTCCAATTTCGTATTGTAATAAGATATCTTATGATACTCATGTCGTAAATAACTATTTGACAACTATTATGTTTAGTGTATGTGTCTAGCAGGTTTTGCATTATTCTGAGCAACTGGATCATACGAATCACGTTTACTACGTTATTCACACAGGAGCACATGAATCTCAAAAAAGTATTTAATAATATAATCCTTGCTGATGAATCAACGTTTTATTGATGATTTTAATTTTGAAAATTTTCATTAGTTTGGATGTTTAAATATAGGTATCACATGTAATTACATGTCTGTTAAACACGATAGCATTATATGAAGCAAGAAACATTGTTTTTCGTTTGATCATTCAACTTCATCAATCACTCAAAATTACTTTAATTTTCTCTGCTTATCAGTTTTTAATCTCAGATCTTCGATGAAGACATGAATCAAATAACATCGTAGATATTTGAGTGTTTTAAAAATAATAACGTGAATAAATGCTTATATTTATTGAATTGGTTTTATAATAACCTGTAAAAACATGGGTTTTCTGTTGGTGTTGGGGATGTTGAAAACATTCAAATAGTAAAGGCAATGTTAAGCTGGTGACCTTTAACATTGTTTATTTGATATTTTTCTTAGGGATAGTTTATAATGGTTAAACGTTTTCAAAGAGTGCACACATTAGATACCTCGAATGGCCCGTTTCCGTTTAATAAACCGCTACGTTCTCGCTGTACAGATGGTCGTGCAAAATTCAAGGTTTTGATAGATTCGTAGAATGGCGGCCAACAAACCACCTTCGAACTCTGACGATACTGAAATGTAGTCTGTGTTGGGAAGGTCATATCACTTGACCACCAAGTTCGTTCTATGTATTTTCACTGGGAAATGCTAGTGCATTGATATTTACTAAACTGTAAACAAACGCTAAATCTCTTTGAATTGTTATAACATCTGTTTTGCTTTCTTTTAGTAATATCAACTCGTTTTACCAAATACGTGAGTTTGTTATATTTTCACACTCTACAAGTATTTAATTTTACAAGTATTTATTTTCAAGCATTTAGGAATTCATGAAATTTCAGTGAAACGTTCGCCAATCTAAAAACCTTTTAAATGTATATTAAATATATTAATGTTGTTTAAAAATATGTATTAACAATGCGTAGATTTAGCACATAAAGCTCTGATTTGAATATTATACAATGAAATCATCAAATTAACAGTTTTAGAAAGGAATGATAAATTGAATTGAAAGTATTAACTTAAAGTTTATATACGTTTATTTAGAAATTTCTATACTTGTGTAAATAATGTGATGTGTGATTCTACTCATGTGATCTTTCAAAACACAAAATTGAATATTTCTGTATTTGAAAACCTTAACACTACCTTCATCCAATCCAGTGCAGTTTATAGCAAACAGCTAAGCAATATGTTTCCTATTTTTTAATGGTAATGGTTAAACAAGAGGAACAAATAGTTTCTGACTCTCGGTGTTAACAGGGGACTTAAAAAAAATTAATAATACAGTTATTCGGTTGCTCAACACCCCTTTGATAGAAAAACAGAAACAATTGTTTGGGCGTAATGCACCTTGAAAAATATTTTTTTTATAATCAATTTCTTTCCTATTTGATAAATATATCGACTTGCAAATTGCAGGACTAAAAGAGAATATAAAAACCAAATAAAAGTTATGCTCATACTCGCCGTAAAAATACGAATTTATCATAATTAAATTGGCCACAGAATTTGTTTACAAGCAAGTGCATTTTAAGCGTATGTGGCAGGCAAAAGCGCGGCATTGGAGAACTGTTTTTTCAGTAGGCCCATCCCACGCTATTCTGCTAGCGCGAATGAATTAAGCGCAAACAAATGGGGTCTACTAAGATGTTAATTTCTTATAAACAATTACATATATCTCGAGAACGAGATATAATAGCACCGAACGGATTCCGGAATTTTGCATCACATTTAAACGCCATTCAGATTAGACAATAAAAAAATTTGCAACAATTGCAAATTTATAAACAATTTCCAAATTTTGCAAATCTAAAGTGGGGAGAGTCTCCCGATGTCCCAGAACCAAAAACAGCGAATTAACAATTTTGCAACAATTTATAATTTTATAAACAAATTCGAAATATGCGTTAGAACGGCCGGGAAGGCTCCGCAAATTGTGTCTGATATGAATATCTCAAAATAGCATTTTGTCAGGAGTTACAAATCAATTACTAAAAGTTAGAATAATTGTTGCTAAAATGATAAATATTTACTGGTCTATAGACAATCATTCTGGACGGAAAACCCCGCTTAGAAATATTTTTTTCGTCGTGGCGTACGTGCAGGCAAACTACCTCCTTCGGCAGGGAAATATGATGATATTTCCGTCTCGTACGTAAACGAACTAGCCCCCTCCCCCTGAGACAGCGTTCTTTCTGCCCCTTGGGATGTTGCACCAATCACAGACAACTGTGGTTCTACCTGCTAGCGATTGGTCAACGCGTCCCTCCCCCTGCCCTCCCCCAGGCCGAGGGGTGTCCAAGTTTGTCGGCGCGGTGTGGAAGATAGAATTTTGAACGACATTTTTTCTGAGGGAGAGGGTACATCACTGTCAAAAAATATGATTTCCTTTCAGAATATCCGTTTCTTTAGTAATTCAAATGACAGCTTATTAAAATATATACTGATCAAATCAATCTAAATCTACGACGACGATACTGCTTTAGGAAATGTATTATCAAAGCGGAGTCTGAACTTCACATGTAGAACACTTAATGAAGTACTTCCATTCCAAAGAAAATACATCTACATTTATATTTACGTATAAAGAAAATATATTTATATTTACGTTGAAAGAAAACTGCAATGGCATACAAACGTGTTAATTTTTTTTGTCTTTAATTAAGGGAGGTTCCAATGACTACAAAAATGTAGATATGAAAACAAGTGCAGCAGTTGTGCTGTTCGACGCTTTGAAACTTGGGGCCGTGGGCGCTTTCGAAGAACCATTAGAAATAACTGGCGTCGTTCATTGAAAGCGCGTGCAACTGACAGGTGATACAAACATCGCCAGTATCTCATCTACAATTACAAATGCACGTTCGACCGATCTAGTTTGCCTGTATGCGCTTGGCAATGACAATAACAAAATGCTTTCCATTGTCCCAATATGGAACACGTCCAATAGTTTACACATAATGATCGGATGAACTACCGCACTTGAAAATGAACCCTGCGTTTTCTCAGTCACCACAGTCGGTGTTTTCTTACTGCAGCCTGTTTAACACGATATTACACAATTACAGTGTATGGAAACGTTTCATAATTTTTGTTCCGTGGCATTAATAAGTGTTACTTATTTTCCTTTATGATATCTCGCTAGTTTTAATTGCTACAAGTCTTTCCAGTGTCCTGGAAATTACCAGAAATCTACATCATACGCTACGTAAAAATACCAATATTTCTTTGTTAAGTTAGTTAAGTTAAGTTAATGCCTTATTTTACGTGGCGAGACTCGGGCTATCAGGCCCGCTCTTCCGTCTAACCACGCAAATTTCGCTACGCTCCTTTCACCACCTAGCGGGGAAAGGAGGTATTATCTTGGGCGACGAAACAGGCGGATCTCAATTTCGCTCAGAGGCTTCTTTTAGGCTTGAGGATCTTTTACATGCAGTAAATCTACTACATGGGACAACCAGCTTTACTTCCACTCCGAAGGAAGGCGTACGAAGGATTTTTTTGATGAATATTTCTTTGATGATCTTCACAAGTATACAAGCCGCAAGTCACTTAATCCACTCTTGATAAAATGCAATAATTACAGGCAAAGTTACCCCCTGTAGGCGAGAACAAATTTTCTGGTTATTCCGGCATCGTGGTAATTGCAAGCGAAGAGCCATCGCAAGACGGAAGAGCGGGACTAACTGCCACCGTCACGCCACATTAAAAGAGGCGCATTGCGAGCGCGATGCGATAAATATCCTGCGGGTTTCACCTGGCACCGCGAAGCCTCGTTCCCCCACACAACTCAACACGTGCTCCGAGGAGGATTCCGTTCGTGCTCCCACACACGACGGCAGGCTACTCCCACGGAAGGCATGGCCCTGGGACGTGGGTAGCTAGAGCCAACCGGCAAAATCTTCGTCTCGCTTGTTTTAATATGGAAAACGAACACAACACCGCGGCAGCTTGAGAGCAGTTGAGTAAAGTTTTGCAATATGCCTGAACCTCGTAATTGATGACTTGTAATTTCATGTAACAGTCAAAAATAGTATGGGATTAACGCATTCATAATACGAGTAATCCGATTTTCATAAGTTCATAACTTGGGAGACCTTTAGGTTCGTTGTACCCAACAAGTAATCAATCTATTCCGGGCTTCTATCGGTGCACTACATTGTAGAACATTTATCAGCATTTGCGGGAGCAGCAGGGAGTTTTAGACTATCTCAGTTGAATGCAGCTTACGATTTTTCTACATTGCATTACCTGCAATCACACAGAACTCTCTGTCATTTCCAATCGACGAGATGCTTTCAATATCATCATCCCGAATAAAGCACAGTATTATTCCTGGACATAGCTACTAGCCACTTGCAGACCATCGGTGGCCCGAGAATCGCAGGGTGGGGAGTGGTGTGCAACTGGATATGTGGATTTATAGCCACGGAGGGGAGCGGGGTGGCCCGCGCGCGCGGCCACGTGCTCGGTGACCTCGGGGGGGAGTGTTGCCTCCTAAATTTACTCCCGCATGTTCCGGTGGACGCGCGCGGCCGGCGACAGGTGTCCCGGACGGCGCCGCCGCCCCCGCCCCGCCCCGCCCCGCCCCGCCCCGCCCACATTTCCGTCCGCCCGCACCGGAGGGTGCTCCCCAGCCGCCGCTCCCTCCTCGCCCCGCCCCCGCCCCCGCCCCCGCGGCCCGGCGGGAATTCCGCGCACCTGCTGCGGAAGCAGGCGAGCGAAAATACGTGTTTGCGAACTCGCTCACAAGAATTCTCCAACACGGGCGTGGAAACAAGGGTTTTTATTACCCTTCTATTTTCTCATATCAAATGTACACGCGTTAAATCCTTCATACGAGTGTAACCGAGTCGTCAAGGGTCAAGGGTAAAATTTGAAATTATGTGCGTTCATTAGTTTGACTTTCAGCCAGCTCAATACCCTAGCAGTCACAAAGTCGCCGTTCTTTACTGTTTCATCATTCTCAATGGACTGTTGTCCTCGGGCTCACTACGCCCAGATGTTTCATTATCAGTGAAACCCAATCAGTACATTAAACGGCCACACAGTAAGTTTGAATAATAAGCACGGATACGCGCGATCTGAGAAATAATTAACACAAAGTCTCCATTAAAAAAACGACCATTTGGGAGGGAGGTATCGAAACTCGGTGAGTCGGTCACCGCACTGAAATCAGCAGCACCCGCGGGCAAGAAGTCAAACAGTCGTTAAAGTCGCACAGCGGGTGCACGCGCGCGGCGCGGCGCGGCGTGGTGGCCGGCGGCAGGTGTGTCCGCCGACGGAAACTTGACCTCGAACCAAGGACAGCGCACTGCACGCAACGCGGCGGGGACGGTGGGTGTGGAGAGGCGGTGGTTGTGGCGTTGGCGGCGCGGGGGCAGAGGTCGACAGCTCGAGCCTCGCGCGCTGGTTGGCGGCGGGAGCAGTGGGCAAATACAAAGGCGGCCTCTCTCCAGAGCCTTGCGGTGCGCCGCGGCGGGCCGTACGCGGCAGCCCCCGCGCGTCACTCGAGAACACGGCAGCTCGCCTCGTTAAGCGCGGGCGACGGCGACGGCGACGCACGAAACCTTTTCCTGCTGCGTCGCCGGCACAGCCCGTCGTCGAACAGGTCCGGCGACCGAACCGGAGCACTCGCTTTACCGCTCCGAGTTCCGGGCTGCCAATACCCGACACCCCGTGTGGAATGCACCATCCTGTCCTCTCTTTTTTGTTCATTCCATTGTTTGCGAGTCCTCCAACAGTATCGAATAACATTCTCGTAATTTACTGTCAACGTAACTACCACGAGCAGCAGCAACCACCCTACACTACGTGGGTCCGAAACCTCCGTAAGTCATCAGCGCAAACCATAATTATCCCGTGTAATCATGTGTGCAATTATTCATCATTTTATAATTGCTTGTACTTCCTTGGTTACACTGCAGGAGCAGATATGGTGTTAGAAGAATAAGAATAAGAAGATGGAGAAGAACAAGTAGGAGAAGAAAATGAAGGATGACATGCAGAGCAAGGAGAAGATTACATTTCCACTCTATTAATCATTAGCGTATTCTTAAAAATATTGTTTAGAATTATTTACACAATAAAAAGAACATATCTTGAATGTGAATCACACAAATATTTTTACGATCCAAAACGAAACCAGTATCATCGAAATTTTTTTCTACCACAAACGCGGGAGTGAATGTTGCTCCAGTTCACTATGTGTAGTTTTTTTTACCTTACATATTGTTTAAAAGAAATACAAAAATTCTGTTACCGACTTATTAACAACACATGACAAGAGCACAACAAAATACGAAATCATTACCCTGTGTGTTCCGACCCAGTAGCCTATCCGCCGCGAAGAACAAAGGACGCGGAATGGAAAAGTAAAACTGCTCATCGGAGGGTAGTTCATCAGAGACGTGCAACGGATGTAATCCCGGGCCGGCGGGCGGTGGTTCACGCGCATCGCACAGCTGAAGGCTGCGGCGGCAAGAAACGCCTCGGCGGCGACGCGGCGCGGCGGAGGGGCCGGTTAATTCCGACAAGCGGCCATTACGCCGCCGAAGAAGCAGAAGAAGCAGCAGCAGCAGCAGCTCCCCGCCCTGCGCGGCGGGCGCAAGGCGCAGCCACACAAAGGAACCGGAGCGCACGCAGCGTTGCAAGCGCAGCGAACGCACGCGATTAGCCCCCCGGCCTCACGCTCTCCACCAGCTCCAGGGGCGCGTCCACAAGGTATTTCGTGTTTGGGAGGGCGCGTTGATTGATTGATTGATTGATTGATGATTCCGGGCGCGTCATCTACTGTCATTAATGTCATTAGTCCCGTACGTGTAGTATATGTTTCCCCCACGAAAGGTGGTGGCGATCTTCCCCTGCTGGATGGTGAGATCCAGCGCCGACCTGTCGTCGCTGGCAAGGTTTTCTCCAACCAGCTATCTCCCACCAGAGGGACACCGCCTCAGTCGGGACAAGCTCTAACATTCCGATCAGTCTCCCGGCATGTGTGGTAGTGAATGTGAGAGTAGGTGTGTGTAAGTAAGGGGCGGGGACAGGACAAGGAAAAAGAAGGAAAGATCGCGCGCGGTCCGTGGCCCGTTTGTTATGGTACTGCTCCGGCATTCCCCTGGCGTTGATCGTAGGAACCACCGAAAACTACCGATCAGACCAGCCAGACACTGGAATTCTCCTCCAGTCAGTGGTTGAACCCGACCTAGCAGACAGGTTAGTGTAGAAAATCTTGTTACTGACGGTACTCGAACCTAGGACCTTTCCGGTCAGGGGCATTGCAGTGTCATCAGTTGATGACCTGAGCCACCACTCCCGGGACGTTTTGATTTGGGTCATTATATATCTTGAATTTGCGTCAAATTATTAATGAAAACAATCTTATTAATAGTAAAAGTGAACATTTCGGCTCTTTATCGAGTTTTGCTCGTACCGCTTCTGCTATTTTCTGATCTAATTATTATCAATGTACACATGTTTTGATTCGCACAAGGTGATTATGCAGCTACAATCAGTTCTCTTGTGTTTTCTCTGTGTTTTGTTTGTATGCTTCTGACCACGTAACACAACCATTAAATCTCTCAATGACCGCGTGGCTGATCACATAGCATGGTTGAGAAAGGCACAGTTGATTTTCTCTAATTCATAAATTGACGTAAACAAATGTGCATTCATAATGGAAATACTCCTTTCGACGCGATTCCATTTCTGTGCGGTAATTGTTTAGAACAGATTGTGTAAATTAACAGAGAATGCTACTCTGGATGGGAAGATGGCCTGGTGCCCATCCATAACCCTCCACCGTTCATACTCTTGAGTCCTCCACTGCTCCTCGCAAGAAGCTACTGCAGTGATTGAGGATAAGTCACAAACACACACTTGTCTTGCTAAACTGCTGACTTCTGATAAATAGATACAAATAAATAACAAAATGCAAGATATTGTTCGTAAATTGCAGTTGATATTCCCAAACTCTCTATGGGGGTCACGAATGTTGCAAACCCCTGAAATGTGTACGTCCCAGGTCGTAGGAAGATCAATTGCACGGCAGTAGCCCTGCTCAGTACTACGACAGTGGTTCTCGCTTTCGCTCTCGCCTCACCGCATCGCCCGGGCTTCACTGCGCCCCTCCCTCGGCACTCTTCCTCTGTCGTCGCCCACATCGCCGACGCGCCACACCTCATTAAACGGCGCCTCCCACTGCTCCGCTCCGCACCGCACCACGCACGTGGCACACGGCGCACGCAATTCCTTCTCCAGCCGCACGCACACGCACACAACGCCCCACATCGCGTTCCTTTGCTTCAGAGTTCTGCCGTCAGCATTAGTAAATCCCGTTTGTCACACTTCATCTCGCCTATCGTTGTCTCAACAGCGTGCTTTCTTGTTCCTTTGCCTTCCCTCAACAGTTAGAGAATGCATTGCCACACAATATTCACTCTCCTCGTATTACACAAGTCCTATAAACTTGAGTTTATTTATTTATTGTAATTACGTACACATACATAAAGAAACAAACATCAGGTCATTACCAAAGGTGACCAACGAATTCATTAGTAGTGAAAGAAAATCGGACCAATAATCGAAACAGAGGAAGAAAAATCGGAAGTATTCCGAGAAAGTCTACCGCACATTCTCTTAGTCCACCACAAATTTCACGCAAGACCTAGATTCGAACCCCGGTTCAGCCAACTAGAAAGCTGGCCGTCGCTCTAATTTATTCAGACTAAACTAGCCTCCTCTATTCTTATTGCACGCTTAACTCTTTTTTTAGACTGGGCAAACTGTACCAACACCGGCCTACATTGCCTACAACCTTCAACCTTTATGTCGTATTTCCTCGACTAGCCGGTATTCAACCCCTTACGCAACTCGTTTTCACCACGCGCCAGTTCCATTGCACCTCACCTATCCCTCCGGTCTCATTTCACCGCATTCCGTCCATTTCATCCCATCGCACAGGCTGAAAGCCGCCCTGCATCGCGAAGGCCGAGCGCGCCGCGAGCACTACTCCATTAAAAACACAATGTATTGTGTGCGAGCCGGCGCGGAGGCGGTGGCGGCGGTGGCGGCGGTGGCGGCGGTGGCGGCGGTGGCGGCGATGGCGGCGGAGGCGGCGGGAACGCCGCGCAAGAACGAAAGGAAAACATCTCATTTACTGCGATGTTTACAGGAAGCGAGCACGCGGTTTCCCAGCCGTGAATGACGCATTGTGAAACTAATTCCCGTCAGCGGAAAATAAGCGTGGGAGGCGGGAGGTGGGACGCGGGCAGGGGAGAGAAACGTTATATCAATGTTCGAGAGGAAGCATCTCTGCTCATTACTCTACTCGTCGGCGGGGTGCCGCGCGGAAGATTAATAGTGCGGCCCAGAAACAGAATCCTCTAGCGAAGCAGCATTGCTTGTCAGAATGATTGCGGGCGCGAGTGTTCGTCGTGCCCATGTGGCTCAACGCGACATGGCTGCTTTAAAAAAACAAAGGAATACGCTCTTTTTTTACTCTTTTACAATTTCAAACTTCGACAGTGACGAATAGGAAGGCGGTTAATCTGCATATTACAGCATTTTAGATTATTAGTAAATAGTAGAAGCCCATTGTCAATGGAAACATTCATATCTTTTTTTAAGAACACAAAATTTTAAACATTCAATTTAATGTAGTGGTTATTTAGAGTAAATTTTAAAGAACGAGTCGGTAAAATATAATAATCCTCTCCCTTTTTAATGCCTCCATAAACATATTTTCATTCAATTAAAATGTATTACATTTCCCGAGGGTAAAATTGAGCAGCACTGATTGCGATACCCTGCGAAAAAATGTGTGTCAACGATGTGTCCAACGATCAAAGTTCACAGGAAAATATTATCGTACAGTAAGCTGTCTGTTCAAGTCATCACAACGTAGTAAAATATTATCATATTATTAAAGGATTGTAGATTCAATTACAGGAAGAGAGAACAAGCATATTCGTAACACCATTATAACATCCTTGTAACATTGCAATAAATTCGTTACTACTAAACATTTTAAAATAATCTGGTACCCCAGTTTCTAAATCTATGAGCCACCAATTGGACCAAAATCCACCAATTTCTGGGTAAGTACACACTAATAGTTAGTGCTGACAGCTATGCTGACCACCACTCCCTGTGAAGAACTTGTTCCGGGTGCGGTACGAGTGTCTTCAGACAATAAGGGAATTATTTAGGGAATTTATTCTAAACACGTATAGAAAATGTTTATTAAAATTGAATTTACCTGTGGAAATACCTATTAATTTATATATTACCTTCAATCAGAGTGTTCGAATTTATAAACAAATTAAATTAGATCATAACACACTAGTATAAATCGTTCCACTAGTACAACTAAGCGTAGTACATAAAGGTTAAATTTACACTCACGAACAACCTTTAAAACAACCACTATATTTTATATTATTATGAATATTCGAACATGTTTAAAAAGTTATTCCTAAGTGTAATTTTTGTTGTAGTAGACAAAGTAGTACTAGTGGACTTAATATGTATAATTTTGAAGCGCATTTATAATTTTTCACACTATTTTTTCATCTTGAACATGGTCGAGGTGAGCATGACATCCGTTGGGGTGTGAGAGTAGCATCTCGCTCGCACAGCATGAGCTGAGCGCCTTGCAATCGGCAGCGGAGAAAGCAGTGCAGCGGGATGGGAAAGGAAGAGAAGGAAGTACCCGGCAGGGGTGGGGGCGAGGAGGGGGGATACGACCAGTAAACTCGTCTATCAGCGGATAACAACCTCCGTCGCGGCTCGGTTTGGCTCCGCCAAAGCCCGCTGGGGAGCGTCTCTGGGGACAAGTCAATGGGAGGTGCGATAACACGCGTGTCACTTGCCCATGGGTTCTCAGAGGTAGTGATGGCAAATTTCGCGCAAACATGGATACATCGATATTTCGATACATCACCAAAAGATTTCCGACGTCGATGAAAACGTCGACAAAAATATCGATGTTAAAAACATTCACGTTTTAAATATGGTAAAACAGGTAGTAATTTCCCATGATATTTTCATTTTAATTTTTGTACTTAAAAGGGTTATATTTTATAGTTTGATCATGTATAAATAAAATGTTAAAATAATATTTATCGAATGTAAGGAGGAGTCTTTATCTCTGACTTTTGTATCTTCCCATGAAACATAATAGATATTTTGTTAAAATTATAATAAAGTGAGACATCCTGACAACACCCAAAAGTAACCGTAAAGAAATCTCTCCGTCTGGGCATCGAAAACAATGTTAGCTGTTTTAAAAACATGGATGATTTTGCCATCCATGCACATAGGCGCCCGCCTCGCCGCCAGGCCTCCCGCGACTGCGGGGAAGGATCTTTGGCATTTGCTTTCAGCGTGGGACACTGCTTTGTACGAGAACTCGAAATTAAATGTCATTTATATACATTACATAACCAGGAATTACCCTCTAGGATGTCTCATGGGTAGCGAACTGCCTTCCATTGATGTCTCGGGTTCGATTCCCGGTTGACGCAAAAATACAAGTTGTAGCTTTTCTTGAAAATCGTCACAGTTTCTGTAGCTGCATATCGAAGAAAAGCTCAGTTAGGCACAGTTTGCTAGATACGGTGAAGAGAATACGTCATGTTCGCCACATGTCACTCTACCTCCCTCCCCAGCTTGGGAATTAAATAAGGTCCAGACATGGGGGACACCGTTATCTGGCCGTATAACTAGAACAATCAACCCAAAAATGACAAATATATACATACAGGAATTTCTTTTGGAACACACAGAAATTATTTATTGCCCACAGAAAATAAAAACATTAATTTCAGTAGAATATAAACTAAAACTTTTTGGCTACTTGCAATATTTTACTACAAAGTTTGTGCACAGATAGGCTGTGTTCTTTGAAATCATTTTACCTACATTGTTATTTAGTTTGTCACTCAGTTTGCTTATTTTGTCACAGTAATATACGTGTGAAATGACCATGATTTTCGATATATTAAAAATCAGCTTTATTATTGAAAGTATTTCTGTTGCAGTTCAAATTCACTATTCCAAAGAATTTTCATTTACAAATGTTCAACTGCACTCCGAAAAAACATAGGGATTGGGTATTTGTAAAGAATGAAAATACAAAATTAAAACGAATAAGTCATTCTGTGAGAAACCTTCGATTCCACAGTGTACGGTCATTAGCGATTCCAGGAACAAAGCCGTACAGTGCCAATTTCGCCGGTACTTTTTCATTCAAAACTCTCATAATATTGTATTCAGATGTTTTTTCACAATTCATGTAAAGTGATGGAGGGAATCGAAAAAAAATTAAATTTCGTGAAAATAACAATAAGTCTAAAGCATATACATAGAATATTTTGAATTTTATGCCGGTATTCTGTCATTAGCTTTTTAGACGCGCCTATACATCTGATTGATCGATTTTGATTGATTTTTTCGTGTTTCCGGGCGCGTCAACTGCTTCGGTCATTAGTCCCGTTAGTGTAGTGCATGTTTTTCCTCGGGAGATGGAGGTGATTTTCCCTCGCTGGATGGCGAGATCCGGCACCGACCTACCGTCGGCTAGTGGGGTTTCCCCCTAACCAGGACTCTCCCACCAGGCGGGGCACCGCCCCAGCCGGGACAAGCTCTAAACTCCCGACCGGTCTCCCGGAATATGTGGTAGTGTAGTGTATGTTAGTGTAAGTATGTGTGTAAGGAGAGAGGATAGGACAGGGAAGAGGACGCGCGCAGTCTGTCCTTCGTAGGGTACTGCTCCGGCATTCGCCTGGTGTTGATCGGAGAAACCACGGAAAACTACCGATCAGAGCAGCCGGCCGCTAGAATTCTCCTCCAGACAGCGACTGAATTCGACCTAGCTGAAAAACTAGTGTCGAAAATCCTGCCGCCGTCAGGACTCCAACCTAGGACCTCCCGGTCAGAGGCGCTGCAGTGGCATCAGTTGATGCACTGAGCTACCGCTCCCGGTATATACATCTGATACGTTTGTTATTTCACATATTAAGCACGCAACGAATCATTCTTCTGTAAGCCCCTGTATCGATTTTGTATATCGATATAATAGTATGTTTGCAATAAATAACATCGTTTATCACAATCAAATTAAACACAAACATTTTTTTTTTTCGAGATACACATTAACGAGTGTATGATTGAGGATATTATTGACAAGAACATTCATTCATGAGATGGAGGTCATATTGCACAACATGACGTTGAGCCCGCTTATCCACATATCTCTGCAGAATGCTGTCTAATTGGGACATCCGCACCAAGAAGTCAGCAAACAAGCGATAAATGTATGCATTGGTATTCTGTCAAAGGTCAATGGAGACTCATTTTGCAAAAAAATTTAAAAAAGAATAATAATAATGATCCAGAAGGTCGCCATTTATATACTGTTATATATTTTATATTTTCTTGTCTAAAACAAGAGTCAATTGCCTTACCAAGTGGGAACTTGGTAAGGCAATTGACTCTTTGTTTTAGACAAGAAAATACAAAGGGAACCTTATTTGAATTGGAGATTCTAAAGTATCTTCGCATTTAAGAGTAGATTCTGAAATGGAGAATTTCGAACGAACGTATTTGAAGTTCAAATAAATGCATTAAATTGTCATGTAAGAGGGTCATAAAATACACTCAAAGGTCTAAAGAGAATAATAAATTTTATATGTAATAATAAATATAGTAAAAAATTCAAATCCAAAAAATACGAAAAAAGGAATTTTATGTGAAGTCGGCTTACCAAAAAAATAATCAATTTGATTGGCCAATAAATCAACACCAAGGCTCGGGTCTTCAGTTTCCGCAATTAATATAACACATTATCGTGTTCTACCAATGTAAAATTTCCAACGAATTTCTTTACGCCGAAAACAAGACGGCTTATCTTCACTACTTTGCACCGTATAACTACCAAAGGACTCATATTTGTGTTTAATTAACGAAAGAGCAGTCTACACATATTGTTTCCATCTATCCATCGGCTTCAGTTGTTTAACAACAAAAACACACGCTACCCGCCTGGTCCAGCAGCAACCGCACATTACTCGACCGGGATTTGAGCGTCGCCATGCCGAGCGAGCTCGCTGGCCTCTCCAGGCGTCGTGCGGCGCACAAAGGGGAGCCTTCGCCCTGGAGACGACGCCCTCCTCTTTAGTGGCAGAGCCAGCCGGCGAGCACGCGGGCGGGGCCTGCAGCGGCGAACGACGACAATAAACAGTCCCCGCCCCCCTCTCCCACTCCCACGCCCGGGGCCTCGGGCACTGCCGCGGCGCAGCGCGACGAGGCCCATTAGGAGGTCATCGTTCCTCCGACGGCGGTGGCGACGTCGGTGGCGGCGGCGGCGGTGGTGGCGGCGGTGGCGGCGGCGGCGGCGGCGGTGGCGGGGGCGGGGGCGGCGGCGCGTGACGCATCTGGGCGCCGCCCCCCTCCCCCTCCCCGGCCACAGAGCAAGGCCTCGTTGCGGGCGGCTCGCGCAGGGCCGTTCGGCTGAACACGCGCGGCACTGTGGAGCTCAACTTCCAATTACGGAGCGAAGAAAGGCTGGTTAATTGCTTAGTCATTCCGGGCGAGGCCCAGCAGTGTAGTCCCGTAAGTGTAGTTCATGTCTTTTAAATCGCGGGAGGCAGCGACATCCGTTGATGCCCTTAGCCACCTCTCCGGGGGGAGGAAAAAAAGAAGTAGAAAAACTACAGTGGTAATTGATTGATTGATTGATTTTGTGATGCCCGGCGTGTCAACTGCTGTGCTTACTACTCACGTAAGTGTAGTAATTGCCATATCGCGAGAGTGCCCCCGCTGAAATGTGAGGGTAGGCGAAGACCTGTAACGTCAGCTCGCGCGTTTTCCCTTGCCAGGTATCTCTGGCAGCTAGGACAAGTACTAAGCTCCTAGCTGGTCTCCCGACATGTGTGCAAGTATAGTTCATGTAAGTGTGTGAATCAGGGTAGAGGAGTGGACAATGATGAGGAAGGGAACATCGCGCGCGGTTGGTGTTCCGCTTATTATAGTATTGCTCCGGCATTCATCTTGTAGTGGTCGGAGAATCAACTATAACTATCGGTCAGAGCAGCTATAAGCTGGTAGAATGATTCTCCAGACAGCGCCTTCGATTCGATTGAGCTACTGAACTAGTGACGAAGGTACGCCACAGTATAGACTCGAACCCAAAACCGGTCAGAATTGCTTCAATGGTAATGGCTGTTGCCCTAAGCCAACATAGTCGGTTTATAGTAGTAATGATGAAATTCTTTCTTTAATTTTAACTTTCGGTTTCTTTTTTCCATGCACATCATGTAAGACTAATTACAATATTCTCAATCGGAATGTCCCTCAAATCGACTTTCCGTCTCTCTTCATACCTAATGTGCTCTGGCACTCAAATAGGATTTCTGTAATGAGATGAAGTTTAATTAAAATGGAGCAATAGTGAAATAAAATGCAGAGTAAACGAAACGGGTGCATCCCTTATAGACATGCCGCGCGCTCATAACATCCACCCCAAATTCCACGTGGATCCACCAGGATATGAACGCCGCGGCGCCGACTGGTGAAGATGAGCCGTCAGACCACTCCACGCTCTAATGTTTATGTCAACATACGTTTATATTTTCTTCATGTTATTATTACTTTTGTATTATCACTGGTGGTTATATTATTGATTGGAGTTATTGTGAATGATGGCAATACATGCACGCTTTCATAAAAGCTACTCCTCATACTTCCATATTGTGAACATTAAAAATGAACATCCGAACCAGATTTTAGAATGAAAAATAGAGTACCAAGCTCTCAAGTTGCAAATTCTACTAAAGCTGCTGCCCACAAGGGTAAATCAAGAATTCCTTCGGTTTGCACACCAGAGTAGCAACTTTCAGATGACTATGGTTAGGGCATAAAAGAGACAAGTTTGAATTTCCCTACTGACAGAAGCAGAAAAATATTTGCAAATCAAATTTTGTTAGCACTATCGCCGCCTGTTCTTTAAGGTCATAATTAATTCATTTATGCTAAGTATACAGCATACATCATCAGCAAGGAAATGTACACAATTAAATCATGTGAACTACAATAATTTCCATTTCCTCTAACCGTGCATAAATCTCAGAGAACACTTTTTATATATTTTTATAGAACTAAATTAGAACACTTATGACATCAAACTACTCCGGCATTTGCACGATGACGATATTACTGAATGACAGAAGTTGTTTTCCTTATAAGCAACGATTAGCAGCAAATTAGCTAACGAGTTTGACGCCTCACCTTCCTGATAATGGTATTGCAGGAACTGCAACCTGTGAGGCTTATATGGCCGTCCGTCTAATGCCGCTCCCCGTTTCACTGCAACGCCAGGTAACGGAAGCCACACCGTAACACGCGGATGAGTGCTGTTCTCGCTCCGAACTCCGATTAATTGCTTTACGAGTCGCGAAAGTATGCGTCTTAGCTCTTCTCCTCTCTCAGGGGAACTCACTCCCTTCCACAGTTTTCTATTGTCACTTTCGCTACTGAACAAGTCGTAGCCGTCCGATAGTTGATCCTTCAGCGAAAGAGTTCGCGAGGCTGTGACTTTACACGCGTATCTTGATATCACCTCAATATGGCGAGGAATATATCAAATAGCGATGAGACAGTCGGTAATAACACGCCAGGCATCACTTTCCATGCGAGATATCACCACCCATTACTTCGTTTCGGGCTGCCATCCCTCTTAGTTGACATCATCGCTTTCACCGCATCAGATCCTCCCGCTCCCAGCCCCTCGACTCTCTTTGTGTCACCACCTATTGCAGTAACTCAACCCCATCACTTGCACTATCCTCCTGACCGAGATACTGTTTCAGACACCCCTACATCAACGCCTTTGTCCTTCCGTCCCCTCGCCCTGCGTAGTTCCCACCCATCACCTCACGGGCTTGGCTCTTATCGCCTCCCCACACATTTCTCACCCCAGCCCTCCTCGTTCCTGCGTCTCCAACCCCTCGCAGCACCGCCACCGACGCAGGCCAAGGGCTCAGCGCGAGCCGGCTCAGCCCCGGGCGGCGGGCGGGGGAGATAGGGCGGAGCAGGGAGAGGCGAGGCGAGGCTGCGCTGAGCGGGAGAGGACGGGGCTACGTACAGCTGGGCGGGGAGGAGGTGGACGGGGCAAGAAGGAGGGGCTTAAGGTGGTGGGCGCAACGATGCCGGGCGGGGAAGGGCGAGGCGGGGAGAGGCGGGGCGAGGCGAGGAGCTACGCTGAGCGGGAGAGGAACAGGGCTACGCAGAGATGAGGCGGGGAGGGGAGGTGGACAGGGCAAGCAGGAGGGCTTAAGGGGTGGGTGGGGAGACTGCCGGGGCAACGAAGTGGGGAGGAGGGGCGAGGGAAGGGCTGAGGCGAGTCGAGTGGTACGGGGATGGAGGCGGGAGCAAGGAAAGGCGAGGCGAGGCGAGGGCGGGAGCGGGGGCGAAGGGGGCGGGGCGGGGGCGGGGCGGGGGCGGGGCAGGGCGAGGCGGGGCGAGGCGAAGCGGGGCGAGGCGGGGCGAGGCGGGGCGAGGCGAGGCGAGGCGGGGCGAGGCGGGGCGAGGCGGGGCGAGGCGGGGCGAGGCAGGGCGAGGCGGGGCGAGGCGAGGCGGGGCGGGGCGAGGCGAGGCGGGGCGAGGCGGGGCGAGGCGGGGCGAGGCGGGGCGAGGCGGGGCGAGGCGGGGCGAGGCGGGGCGAGGCGGGGCGAGGCGGGGCGAGGCGGGGCGAGGCGGGGCGAGGCGGGGCGAGGCGGGGCGAGGCGGGGCGACGCGGGGCGAGGCGGGGCGAGGCGGGGCGAGGCGGGGCGAGGCGGGGCGAGGCGGGGCGAGGCGGGGCGGGGCGAGGCGGGGCGAGGCGGGGCGAGGCGAGGCGGGGCGAGGCGGGGCGAGGCGGGGCGAGGCGGGGCGAGGCGGGGCGAGGCGGGGCGAGGCGGGGCGAGGCGGGGCGAGGCGGGGCGAGGCGGGCGAGGCGGGGCGAGGCGGGGCGAGGCGGGGCGAGGCGGGGCGAGGCGGGGCGAGGCGGGGCGAGGCGGGGCGAGGCGGGGCGAGGCGGGGCGAGGCGGGGCGAGGCGGGGCGAGGCGGGGCGAGGCGGGGCGAGGCGGGGCGAGGCGAGGCGGGGCGAGGCGGGGCGAGGCGGGGCGAGGCGGGGCGAGGCGGGGCGAGGCGGGGCAGGGCGAGGCGTGGAGGGGCGTTGCGTCGCTCTCGTAATTTATTGAAGAGCGCCGTGCGAGCTAATGGCAGAGCGCGTTGTCGGGAAGGGGCTTTCGCCGGGGTGAGAGGGGGGGGGGGGCTGGAAGCTGCGGAAATGGGGCGTTGCAGCAGCGCGCCGGGCGGCGTGAATAATCTAGCTGCGCGCTGGAACTTTCTTTGCTGTTTTACGCCATTCCTCCGGCCGCTGCTCTCGGAGGTCACATTCATGAAGCGGGTCTATTCGCACACAAGGAATTTCACTTCGAGGAAGGCGGCAGGCGGATCTTCTCAATCTTTAAAATATTTTTTAAATATTTAACAAAAGTACAGGTTGTAAAGGGCTGTCATCAAATCGGCGTCAGAGTTAACGTTCAAATTAAATACTGTAGTTATTTTAGTAAAAAACAATTAGCAGATTCCAGAATACTACAAACTGTGCGGAATAACAATTCGATAAAAAAACTAAAAATAATTAGAGTAAAAATCATTTTACAATAAAATTGAAAAAAAAGGTAAACCACAGTAGCAATACAGTTCCAGACAAATACGAATAGTTTTAAAATAAATTGAAATAAAATTTGTTTTGGTTTACGTATGCCTTTTAAAATCATATTTCCAACTTTTAATTCTGACTTGAGTAAATGTCAATGATGGACGCAAGAAATCTCTTTCCCTCTTCATGTCACTGAGGTCGGCGGCAGCGGCGGAGCGCAAAGGGCTTAAAGAGAACATGCCGGATCGCGTCCGCCGCCGGCCCTGCTCCGGCGTGTCCAGCGCGCCGCGTGAGCCCCCAGCACAGGCGGGCGAGGGCCACGCGTGCGTCACGGGCGTGCGTGTCCGCGGCGGAAAGCCCCGGGTGCGGCACGGCACGGCGCGGTGTGGCGGGGCGGGGCGGGGCGGGGCGGGCGTCTGCGGCGAGCATCTGCCGGGGCCGGCGCACGCGTATTCCCTGTGGTGCATTAGTAAACGCCGTCGTTCCCTTTGACGCTGCTCCGCGACCGCTGCCGCCCCGCCCATGCCCCGCCGTCAGTCCGCCCACGCGGCCCCGCCCCCTTCCACCCGTCCGCCACGCCACGTCGCCCTTGTGGCCCCGTCACTCCAACCCCCGTCGCTCGCTGCTCGCCCCCTCCGTCTCTGACGTATTCGCTCTCCCGTCACGATGCGGTAACGCCCACTCTCTCCCCCAACCCCTACCCCCGTTCTGCTCGACTCTCACGAAGTTACACTAGCGCCAGCCGTCAATGTCGCTTCGTTCACACCGCCCCATCCTCTTGGCGCAGACCCACCGAACTCTACTGCACTCCATCCTATTTCAGCGCAGCCTCATGGAGCAATTTCGGTATGCTAATATGCATTTTCTGTTGGTGTGTGTAGTTTTTTTTCGGTGACCATGTGATTTATTAATGAAGTAACTTAATTCTCCTGATGTATGTCCGGGAAATATGTTATCTAAAATTCCTAATTTTCAGCTTTAAGTGGGTCAGATAATATTAATGGTAATAGACGCATTGTAGTTTCCTCCAGGCAATTCAACTTCACCGAACCAGACAGTTGAATAATGATCTAATTTTTAAACCATCCTGAAGGTTACTATTAATACGAGTTTAACATGCATGGTGCTTCTGAAACGAATCGAAAGGAGATTGACGTTTGATTACCCATACGACACACGAAATAACATCCCGTTATGATGAAGCGATCTTTCTCACTTAAGACAACAGAAGGTTCAAGATACTCAGGAGAGTCATGGTACATAATATTTCTCACTTGGGCTTAGTCGTGAATCTCCTCACATACACCTATAGTATGGATGTACACAGAACAACAAAACTTGGACGGCGTGTTGTACCGTGAACCGCAGGGGCAAGTTTCCCTTCCAAACGCTCCATCTGTCTGCCGAAGGCGCAAGAGTAATTTCGGCTACCCAACGGTGAAATGGCACCAAGCGACTGGCCCCCGACGCATGTTACATAACTGTGCTCCAAGAGCATCAAGTGTCACCGACGACGAACGCGTGGCGACACGCTGCTGAACGACGGAAGGGCAAGGCGGCCGGTGGGCATAGTCGGAATACAGAAATCATTCAGAATTTTATCGCATGCGTGGTGGATGTTTCTATTAAGCTACAGGAAGTGTGATAGTGCCACAGCCATTCACCTGGTAACCCCCTCCTCTGTCGCGGCTTCCGCTCAGCGCCGAGTAGATAAGTGCCGAGTAGATACGTGAGCGCGGCCAATTTCGCCATGTTATATCCAGTAGTCAGGAGAATTCAAATTGTGCGGAATTGTGTGTTTCGGGAGCTATCCATGTACTCAAAATCGATATTAATATACTCGAAATTCTATCGTCATTTCACCTGATGTCACTGCTATGCCTGAGACCGGAAGGTCCTAGGATTCGAGTCCCAACGGTGGCAGGATTTTTGACACTGCCTAAATAGCTCGGTCGAAATCAGCAGCTGTCTGGAGGAGAATTCTACCGGCCGGCTGTTCTGATCGGTAGTTTTGTATAATTTCTCCAATCAACACCAAACGAATGCCGGAGCGGTACCCGAACAAACCGACCGCGAACAACGCATGATCTTTCCTTCTTCTTCCTTGTCCTTACTCATTACTTATATGCGCACTTACAAGCACGATAAACTATCACATACAAGGGGATGTGGGAACTGTACAGCTTTCCTCGGCTGGAGCGCTGTCCTCCTGAAGAGAGACACCTGGAAGGGGAAACCTCGCCATCCGCCGTGTATTCGGCGTCGGGTCTTGCCATTTAGCGGAGAAAGAACACAGCCACTTCCCATCATCAAAACATGCACTACTCTTACGGGAATAACAACTACAGCTGTTAACGCGCCCGGAAACTTGAAATAGTCAATCTATCGTGCCTTCAGTTCTTCTCGACAGCAGTATGCTGTGTGGCGCTGATTTCAGGCGGGACGCCATTAAGGCTCTCACAGACGCAACGGAAGTTTCCCGTCATGTGTTGCCTTATGAGCACGTTCAGACCTGCGCAGCAGGCGAGCATCGAGGCTACGAATTGGCAGCGTTTAATCGGCGGCGAAATTTATAACGCAGTCAGACGCGTTTCTTCCACAGCAGCTCGAGTTTTGTGTAAGTCCGCCCGTATTCGGGAATCTTCCCTCCCCTCTGGATCGAGCGACCTTGCCAACCGTCACCAAACGCTGACTCATAACTGACGCTCCGGCGTGAACGGTCCCGCGAATTCCGCGGCCGCGTCCAGCTCGGATCTTTCCGCGCCGCACCCGCTGCGGATCTCCCGCGCCGGTCTGTGGGAGCCTCTAATTGGCAACGGTCGCTCAGGTTGCGGCGCTCTCTGCATGTGGGGCGGAGGGCGGAGTGCGGAGTGCTGCTGGCTCGCCGGCCGTCCACGCGCGCCCACGCCATGAAATATGCACGCGCGCATCTCCGCGTATTTTTAGCCTGCGCGCTTCCGCTGCGGGATGCGCGGGCGCGCCCGCACGCGCCGGACTTGACGCTTGCCGCTTGCCGCTCGCCGCGCGCCCACGCCCATTTTTGCATCCACGCCCGCTTTCCATGTGAATGCGTGTGTGTGCGCGCGCGCGTGCGAGTGTGTATGTGCGTGCGAGTATGAGTGTGTGCGAGTGTGAATGTGTGTGCGTGCGTGTGAGTATGTATAAGTGCGAGGGTGAATGTGTGTGTGTGTGTGTGTGAGTGTGAGTATGTGTGTGTGCGCGTGCGTGTGTGTGTGACTGTGTGTGCATGCGTGAATGTATAAGTGCGAGGGTGAATGTGTGTGTGTGTGAGTGTGAGTGTGAGTATGTGTGTGTGCGCGTGCGTGTGTGTGTGACTGTGTGCGTGCGTGAATGTATGAGTGCGAGGGTGAGTGTGTGTGCGTGCGTGTATTTATGAGTGCGAGGGTGAGTGTGGGTGCGTTCGTGTGAGTATGTGTGTGTGTGTGTGTGTGTGTGTGCGAGTGTGTGTGAGTGTGTGAGAGTGAGTGTCTGTGTGTGTGCCTGTGTGTGAGAGTGAGTGTAACTGCAGTGGCAAGGGGATGATGGGGAGGTGAAGAAGAAACGTGCTTCGAATGACAAAAAGATCTTCCTTCCAGTCTCCAGGCGATGATATCATTCCTGATGTGTTTGGGATATTAAATATGTAGGAAGCGTTACTCGTCAAATGAATATTTGGAAGATCTCTCACGTTTCATAAACAACATTTTTGTTTTCCGGTTTCTTTTGCTGGTAAAAGAAGCGGTTTGGCTGTGTTTATGGCCACAAATTGTACATTTTTCTCATTGAAAGAAGCTTTAGAAACCAATGTGAAGTCACGGATAGACCGATCTCACGTATGCTAGGGCGTCATAGCGTTCACGCATGGGTGCGACAATACTGAGAAAATACTTGCCCTACCACTTTCGGAAATAAGGAATTCGACCAAAGTACAACAGCACTAAATGCTTTCTTTGTATTCCTTGGAACCGCCAGGTAATATTTACTTTTAAATATTTAAAGAAAAGGCGAAGGGCCACCAATAACATATTCCCATTCTGCTCTCATTGAATGCCTAAGATCCATAAATGAGCCGCTTCACATGGCCAATCTACATCAATAAGAATATTCCGAGCAGTACCGAGTATTCGGAGCTTCCCCGGCCCCAGATATGCAGAACAACATTTCGGAGTATAAAAATCACATGTAAAAATTAGGAGTCCAAACGATGACAAAGTGTGTTAGAGAACATGTTATTTTTCCAACTCCGGTAGTCAGGTGAAAGAAACGTAACTGCTTGTGGAATATGAGAAACGTTTGCTGCGTTTCCACGGGGTTCTACGGCTTTCCTTGCTTGCCACCCTTTTCGTCGTCATCGACTCATCAGCTCCTTGACCTTCGAAGATAATGGTGACAGCCTAAGGTAGGTACAAGAAATCGTAATAACTACAATTATTAACGTCATTAGGCAGAGCAAATAACAGACGCGGTGGAAGTTTGTAAACCGGGAATTACAACCAAAAAGTCCGTTATGTTTGACGTTGGCCGTAGGTCGTTCTATATTTTTCGTAACACCACTTTCTTATTTCAAAAAATGTAAATAAGAAATAACTTTTCATGGAATAGAATTACTCATTCAGTATCTTTAGCTACAACTCTTATGTACAAACGCCGACCATTTAAAGTGGAATTTCGTTCTTTGTTTCATAGCATTATGTCGATGTAACAGTACAATATTACGAAAAATACACAATAACGGGGATGGGGAGGGGAGGGGAGGTGTTGACGGAGTGCCACAGCGTGTACTGGAGTGCGTGCACGGCGGCCCAGCGCAGGGCGCACGGGCCAGAGGGCCCAGGGCGTGCCGCGGGGGTGCGCCAGCCTGGAAGGGCGTCAGCTGATGGAAAGGGCTCCGCGCGCCGGGGCGAGCCAAGCGGCCGGAGGCGGAGCCCCAATATCGCGGCGCCTCGGGGCGGAAGGGCGCAGGCGCTCGACCCGCCGGCCACGGGCAGGGATGGGGAGGGGAGGGGAGGGGAGGCAGATCGTGGATCGTGCGCGACGGCGGGGAACCCGATTTGCGCTGAAGGGACGATTCAAACATTTCAACTCCCATCCCTCTCCCACTTCTCATTCTCTTTCTTCCTCCTTTCCACCCGGCCTTCAGCTTTATACCGGTACGCGGCGTTCGTTATCATCAATACCGGCTCATTCCGTTGGCGAACACTTTTTAAGGCAATCGATAATCTTCTTTTAAGTTCACACACGGGTTTATATGACCGTGATATGTTGTCGCCTTATTTTGGGTAGGAATAAGCTGGATTTGTAATATGACCCTTCAAAGCATTATGAAAAACTCCCTGAACTTCAGAAAAACGAAAAAACAACTGTTTCTGAATACAACAAAGATCTCCAGATAACTGGTAATGCAGTAAACCCTCGTTAGCACGAACTCGCTTAACAAGAATGTCGCCGCAACACGAACAAAACGTCGGTTCCAACAAAGGATTACGGTAATACGGACATTTATAACACTCGGATAACACGAATTTTTATAACACGAACTCCGATTATTTCGGTTCCTTAGAATTCGTGTTAATGAGGGTTTACTGTAATAATAAATAACTGAAATCTGGTAAATAACTGAAAGAAAACGCTATGTTCGTAAGTGTTCAGAGAAAAGTACAATTTTGAAAGATTAGTCTAGTCAATAATCACCTTGTCTTGAAATGGATTGGCTTTCTTATACCATAAATTACATTATACTCTCTTTCTTCATGACTGGATCGTAACAATTACGAATAAATAAGTACTCACTAACAGCGTATGGACCGGGAGCGGTAGCTCAGTGCATCAACTGATGTCACTGCAACGCCTCTGACCGGGAGGTCCTAGGTTCGAGTCCTGACGGCGGCAGGATTTTCGACACTAGCGTTTAAGCTAGGTCGAATTCAGTCGCTGTCTGGAGGAGAATTCTAGCGGCCGGCTGCTCTGATCGGTAGTTTTCCGTGGTTTCTCCGATCTACACCAGGCGAATGCTGGAGCAGTACCTTACTAAACGAACCACGGACCGCGCGCGATCTGTCCTTCCTCTTCCTTGTCCTATCCTCTCCCCTTACACACACGGTCGGGAGCTTAGAGCTTGTCCCGGCTGGGGCGGTGCCCCGCTGGTGGGTGAGTCCTGGTTAGGGCCCCACTAGCCGACGGTAGGTCGGCGCCAGATCTCGCCATCCAGCGGGGGAGATCACCGCCATCTCCGGAGAAAACATGCACTACACTAACGGGACTAAGCAGCTGACGTGCCCGAAAACATCAAGCAATCAATCAAACAGCGTTTGAGAATGGTGAAGGTGAGTCAGCGCGTTGACGGGAAGGCAGAGCGAACGAACCGAACGCCAGCGGGCGGGCGGACGACGCGGGAGAAGGGCGGGCGGGCGAAATAAGCAGGGCACGAAGGCGCGGAGGGAGCGGAATCGGGTTGCGATCGGGCTGGCAGACGCGGTCTGCAAGAGTAGCCGCTTGGACGGGCGAAGAGATGACTTGAGATGGTGGGGCGAGATATCGGGCGCGCTGCCTTCAATATCATAGCGGGACTCCCAATCCGAGCGAAGCGGTTTGAGTGGCTGGCGCGGTCCCGCGGAGCTCCCGTCGCATTGGGTGAGCGCCTGGACCAGGAACCTACCCTGCCTCCCAACGACGAAGACCGATGATAAGCTACGGTGAAGCGCACGCCATCTTCACGACGCTTCCAGACTCTCAATGTGCACCTTGGCGCTAACGGGAACTACAGCAGAACCGCCCACTAGGGTCCAATTCGCATTTTTTGGTCATACAGATATATGAACTGTTGTGCAGTATTTTGTATTTTATCATTTTGCTTCAGTAATTAAAGTATGTATTTGTCCTGAAAACGGCAATGAATACTGAGACAAATATGATTATATCAAACAAGAATTTCGGCCGATCTAAACTCACGAACACAGTGTTTAGTACTAAATATTTTTGTGGCGGATGCACAAAAATCGGCTCTATTACCAGAGTAAAATGAAAAAATCCATCGTGGTTGACCCGTACTCTTATCTTCAGCTGAACAGCGAAGAAAATTTTCGACCGACCTAAACTCACGAAAACCAACACAAACATTCACACTGCAAACACTAAACACAAATCTTCCACAGTACATGCACTAAAATTTTGAGTCAACCTACACCCCTCCATTCCCATTTCCCATCGGCTGCCACCGGGCAGCGTCCTCTCCGTCGTTCCAGATGGTGTCGCCTCGCGGTCGGTGACAGTTGATGCTCTTCGATCACGATTACAACGCATGCAAAGCGTGCTAATTACAGGACAGTCGCCAATTCGTTGACGGATGGTTGGGAGAGAAGTCGAAAAGTAGGGAGAGTTGACTGTTTTGATCTCAATTTCAATCTTAATGAAGGTTTGTATTCAGAATATAAAAGGCTATATATTTTCGGTGACGCTTGGAAAGGGAAATTGATCTGGAGACCGTTTCCTTTCCGAATCCCCCCTACCTTCTGTCCATCCATTTTCATATTTTTTTAAAAGAAAGGCTGCATATCCCATTCTAGCCTCCAAGAGCTTCTTGGATTTCTTCACAGTTTCTTGGCAAATTTATTCTTCAACGAGCACGTCGTACACTCCTTTTCATTTGTGCTTCGTCACTTGCAGCGAGTGTTGTGACATCTCCGTCTCGTGTTTTAGCGAGAAGGTCCTTTAAAAGAGAATTAGAGACATCCCCCATAACGTTTTGCTGTAGTGAATTTGTTGGTAATTTCCGTGTTGAATCTTCAGTCTCCCGTCGCTTCGGTTTTTTTTTTTTTTTTTTTTTTTTTTTTTTTTTTTTTTTTTTTTTTTTTTGCTTTTGAGAGGTTTGAGTTGTTAAATTAGCATGCGATACTTTGATAATGCATTTGTGGGTATCCTGATGACAGGTCCATTACTGAATCTAATCCTCCAGCATTTTTTTAAAATAAATATTTCTTTTCATTCCGTATACAGGTGTTTTTTGTTTCGTTTGGTCTTCAACATCCGTAGCTCAGTAGGCCACTCTTGTTGGATGATCAATTTAAGTGTCTAAAGGTCTATGTTTTGGTGGACAGATAGAGGGAATCGCTCGATTGCATCCCGTCATAAGGTATCTCTCACACCGCTTCCTTGTTCATCCCCTTTCACTTTCGGCTACTGGAAAAGGCATTGCGCGATTGCAGCCGGACTGGAGTTTTGGGATGGAGAAGGACGAAACAATTTAATTAATTTTTCATTCATGTGTAACGTATATAGATGTTCTCGCACCAGCCGAAAGAAAACCTTTAACACAGGTGAACATGGCAGAATCTTCGGAATTGTGTAATTTAACGACAACATAATTATTTTAATTCTGCATATTTTAAGGGAACAACCCCTTGCAGCAGCCCCCAGTTAACGTAGAAATCAGTTTCAATAAATTAAGAGCATTCGATGCAGTTCCAAAAAACTGTACTACATCTAACCACTGAAAAACGTGAGTTATTCAAAACGAAAATTGTTAAAAGGAGCATTTTTTGATTCTGGTCTTCAGACATGAATGCGATCTGTGAAGCACTGATACCTGTGCGAGGTTTTCTCTGTATCCACAACGAGAAATGAATGGAAAAACGTAAAAGACATAGCAAAAGTTGACTGCGGCTGCAAGATCCTCAGATAAAACGAAACCCAACTAGACAGTCTCATCGACAGTGGCGGGACCGAAAACGTGTGTCAAAATAAGGAAAATCGGGTCTCGGGATTGAACTGGTATTCACCCGAGAAGGCAGGCAACCTTTCCTCTAGGCATATCTCGGGACAAGCCCCAGCCTCTGGACTTTTTCTTGCGTGGTACGTCATGTCTCCCGTTACTTAAATACACCGCTGGATGATGAATCACGACGATTTTTTGTTCCACATAAACGAGATCTTCATCAGAAACAACTTTTTTCAATGAAATGTTCACTCGATCATTTCTGTACGGTAAATCTCAAATATACCGTTACTGGCATTTCTCGCCGCTATTTCTGGTTAAGTTCTTTCAATGTTCCCAATAAAGATATACTCACGAGCCCAAAGGGAGATTGCCGGTGAGTCTAATTGTGAATGCAATCCCGTGCAGTTCGGATAAGGCCCATTACGGCTATGTATCATTTTTAACGTGTATTCAATACATGCCTTTGAGATCACATACACAATAGCAGTTTAATGTGCGTAACGCAATGCCACCGGCAATCAACAGTGCGCATGCACTGAAGACAATGGAAAGCGCACCCGTTTGCCGTAACGTAAACACCGCGCATTTAACGGAACCAATGGCCGCGTTCATAAACGGCCACGAGCACAAAGACGCATGCGGAGAGAGCAAGCGGTGGCGAGCGCTGCGGAAGTGGAGGCTGCGATGAGCCAGGAAGCGTCGGCGCTGCTCGCCTCGGATTCCACGCGCCGCCTCCTCCCCACTCCTCACGCTTCACTGCCGCGGCGCCTGACGGTGGATGAGGGTAATACGTCTTAAGGCGGCTCCACCACACATGCGGTTTTTTGATCGATTGATTAGTGATTCCGGGAGCGTCAACTACTGAGGTCATTATTCCCGTAAATTTAGTGCATACTTTTCATCGGGAGGTGGCGATGAGCTTCCCTCAATGCCCTGGATGGCGAGATCCGGCGCCGACCAACAGTCGACTAGTGAAGTCTTCCCCAACCAGGTATTTCCCACCAGCTGGGCATCGCCCCACCCGGGACAAGTTCTAAGTCCCCGACCAGTCTCCCGGCATGTGTGGCAGTGTGGTGCTTGTTAGTCCACATATTCGACATTCACCTAGGAGCGAGCTACTGTTCGCTTAATCTCGCACAGCTGATCTGTTCGGCAAATGTTCGCTTCCTTTGAAGTGTCCAAAAGACCGACAAGCGGTGAGTAGGGCGAGCGCCGAATGTTCGTCAGTCGGCAAATAGCAAGCAACTCATTCGCACTACTCGGGATTCGGTGAGCGATTGCTCGGTGTTCGCCGAATAACGAATCTGTGGAGCCACCTATACACAAGCCCGATTTACACGCTACCATATGACAAACGACATCGCATCTTCGGTGGTGTAACGGTTAGCCTATCGGACTGTTAAACCGAGTTCGCAGATTCAAACCCGATCGAAACTGGTCAAAAAAGTCCTCCGTTCGCCTTCCTTCGGAGGGGAAATAAAGCCGGCTGCCCAATGTTGTAGATGTAAAAGACTCTCAAGCCTATTCGAAGCCTCTGAGCAAAAATTCAAATCGACAGTTTCATCACCCGAGTGATACCTTTCTTTCTCTGCCAGAAGGTGAAAGGAGCGTAGCAGAATTTGGGTGGTTAGGGGGAAGAGCAAGCTTCGTGGAAAATAAGCGGTCATTGATTGATTAATTGATAGAAACGATTTCGGGAGTTTTAGCGAACGCGCATGCGTAGAACGGCTTCTGGGGTGGCAGCGGCACTTACACATGCCCGGGTTCGCCAAACCTCGGAATTGTTCGTCAAAAGGAAGCGTCTAAATCGAGTCGTAGTTGGTTCTTGACGTTTCAAGATATCAGGCTTTATCTTTTAATTGGTGCGTCATATTCATTTTAATAGGTGTACAAATTCTCATCACAGAATTGGTAAAACTGAACACTACTGAAAGCCCACTATTGTGACTCCCGGTGAAGAGTCGAGAGACGATCCGCTCAACTCAGTTATTAAACGAGCGATGGCGGTTCAGGATATGGGCCTTCGCGGCACAGGTTCTTCCACAAGCAATACGAGACGTAATTCTTAAAAGAAAGTGGTAGCAAAACTACCATTGCAATCAAAGTAACGCTCCATCTTTTATTCATTGACTTAATGCGCAATCAATTTGTAATGAAATGATTTTCTGTGAACAGAATACTACAAACAATAACTAGGAAAAAGTTCAATCAACCAAGCGCGAGAACAAAATTGGCATGCCATCTCCCAATTTCTTTTCAAATAAAAGGCAAATAAAATCTGCCCGTACTGTGTAATAACAGCTTCTATTGCAAAACACTGCTCTGAAAATTACATAAAATTCACCTACGCTGATGCAGTGTACAAATAAATCTAAAGGAGCACGCTGTATGTGTTTTTTAATTGTTATTTCCCTTTCGTCTCAGGCTTCCTGGAAACGAGTTCATTCATGTGTCACCGGCGTTGTTTGAAGCCAGAACACAGCGAAGAGGGTTTTTCATTTCGTGGTTTTTGTTGGAGGGCGGCCGCTTTATGATCCCGAGCGCGGTCACAGGGCTCTGCCTGGGGTGGTGGTGGTGGTGGTTTCGGGGGAAGGGGGGAGGGGGAGGGAGGGGCACGTGGGCGGCAGCGCTGCTGCAGGCCGTGACCCGCGCGGCCCCGCCCTTCCTCTGTCTCCGCCCCGCCCAGCCCCGCCCAGCCCCGCCCCCCTGCCCCTGGCGGGCGGCGGCGAGGGAGCGGCGCGCGGGGGAGGGCCCGGCCTTTGTGGGCCGCTTCGGTGGGCCCATTATGCTAATCCCGTTGTGGCGTATCGCTCCGGAGAGAGCATACAGGTAACTTGTTGCACCTGAACCACGCCCGAATGCAGATTACGCCATCTATCTTGAGACGCCCATTCTCTTCCTTTGCCGGCTGGCAGCTGGGCGCGCGGTGGCGACGGCGGTGGCGGCGGTGGCGGCGGCGGTAGCGGCGGTGGCGGCGGAGGCGGCGGTGGCGGCGGCGGCGGCAGTGGCGGCGTCGGTGGTGGCGGTGATGGCGGCGGCGGTGGCGGTAGTGGCGGCGGCGGTGGCGGCGGTGGCGGCGGCGATGGCGGTGACGACGGCGGCGGTGGCGGCGGTGGCGGCGGTGGCGGCGGTGGCGGCGGTGGCGGTGGCGGCGGCGGTGGTGGCGGCGGGTAGGCGACCGACCGAGGCCAACGCCGCTCCGCTGCGCCGCACTGGCGCGAACAGCTCGCTCACCACAGCCACCAAAAAGGGAAATGAAACCAAGCACGTGCCAGGGATGCATTCGTCTCTGACACGCTTTCAGGTTACTTTTTGGGACAAAAATACTCCCATAGCTGACAGCATCAAAGTTATTGTTCCTTCATGCAAATCCAAATCATCTATTTACATACTAATTTTAGAAGCTACTATATATTACTACTGGAGAACGATATAACTGCATTGACGTATCTCTAAGTGAATCCAATTCACTTTATAAAAGTTGGTCATGCGTGAGTATATATGTGTTAAGTAGCAGGAGTGAACACATTGGTAAATACAGGCGACACGCACTCAATGTTAATTAACCGGGATTCCGCGCATCCTTTGCTTCATATCTTTCTCAGTGGATATAGTAGTATGAAGATTTCCCCCTAATGTTTACAGTTTCCCGAATAATTAGATCATCCCAAATGCTACGCAAGAGGAACTGAAGGATACGCGAAGGGTAAATGTAAAGACAAAATACATTCTGAGTTTCTACCTCTTGAGCTCACAAAAGTGCCGCGGTAATTCAAGCCTGGAGAGGGAAACGAAAAGAAAATGCCTTATCACATTAATCGATCCATCTCGGTTCCATTCACCGAAAACCTTTTCATTTCGTCAGCAGGTGAAAGTCAATTAATATTACGTTCAAAAATTCCAGTTAACTGAGTTTATGAATCATAATTGATCCACTACGTTGCTGAAGATACGAAAATAAAACGAAAATTTGTTCACAAAAAACCCAACGACTATCAAAACAACTTTTATCCGAAAGAAAGGCGAATATGAAGAGTTCTTGGAAGCAGACGAGCGCGTAGTAAAAAACAAGTTGGGAGCGCGCTGTAATTTCCTCGGCGTGGAAGCGCTTGCCCCTGGCTAGCGGCCTGCGCGCGCTCGCCGCCGCCATGAATGAAAAACAGGCGGAGGGCGCGGTGCGGCGTGAAAAGGAGCGGCTAACAGGCGACGCGCTTCCGCGAACTCCCGGCGCTCACAGAGTAACCGCCGCCGCCGCCACCGCCGCCGCCACAGTCACCGCCGCTGCCGCCCACGGCGCCGCCGCACAAGCCTGGCGCCGGCGCCAGGGAAGGGGGCCGAGGCGTGGGCGGAGGCGAGGGCGGAGGTGGGGGCGGAGGCGGGGGTGGAGACGGGGGCGGAAGCGGGGGGCAGAGGCGGGGGCGGAGGCGGGGGCGGAGGCGCGGACAGGGGGCGGAAGCGGGGGCAGAGCGGGGGCGGAGGCGGAGCGGAGGCGCGGGCGGGGGCGGAGGCGGGGGCGGGGGCGGGGGTGGATGTGGGGGCAGGGGCGGAGGCGGGAGCGGTTGCGGAGACGGGGCGGAGGCGGATGTGGAGGTGGAGGCGGAGGCGGGGGCGGAGGCGGGGGCGGGGGCGGAGGCGGGGGCGGGGGCGGAGGCGGGGGCGGGGGCGGAGGCGGGGGCAGAGGTGGAGGCGGAGGAGGAGGTGGAGGCGGGGGCGGAGGTGAGGGCCGAGGCGGGGTAGGGGGCGGAGGCGGGAGCGGGGTCGTTGTCAGAGGGGGAGGCCGCGGGAACACAGCGCGAACGTGGGGTGGATGAGTGAGTATTACGTGTTTCCTGGTTCGTTATCTGTTTTGATGATTAGTCTATTGCGTGTAATGTAGGATTAGAGATGGTAGATTTTCGCAATTAGCTAAAAATACGAAATGTAACAAAAACGCTGAAAAAAATTAATAATTGCATGGTTGATGGTTGTCAATCTGTGATAAAATGCGACATCGATCGCAAAATGCAATATCACGTACAAAGTGCGAAATGGTCATGAACAGGCGAAATAATTGCTAAATTGTATTTTGTGGTTTCTAACTAGGGATGCAACATCGACAACAACACATCGATGTTTGAAAACATTTAATTTGAGAGTGGCCGTGCTTATTAATTTACAATTAAGAGTTAACTGACAAAACAAAGTAAAAAAAACAACAATAAGTACAATTTAAAAATCAGAGCCTGAAAGCGCGAGTGCTCAGAGTCACCTCAAGGGTCTCAGCTTCCTCAGTTCGCTGTTCGGAGGTCAAAAGAAGAGGAAGGCCCTATGTTTACGGTGCCCACTTTACTTCTTACGCTTACGCTTTTATATTTGTTGACGTGACAAACGGCGAAATATTAAGTTAGATTCTCTTATTATCTGATTTTAATAGAAAAATCTGCAAAGCGTCAAATTTTTTCTCTCTGAGTTATCCCTTAATAATAATTTTGTCAACAAATTCTACAAAATGCTACGTTTTAATTTTTAATGGTATAAAAGGCTATAGCGTTGTATTCAAAATGCGATTAAAAAAAATTAATGTGCTTAAAAGCGACGCGAAAGATCCGCAGACTATGCGGATTGGCCGCAGCGGAAGGTTCGCGTCACATGTTGCTTTATGAGCACGTTCAGACCTGCTTCGCAGGCGAGCGTCGCGGCTACGGATTGGCAGCGTTTAATCGGCGGCGAAATTTCTAACGCAGTCAGACGCGTTTCTTCTGCTGTAGCTCGAGTTTCGTGGAAATCCGCCCGTGTTCGGGGGTTTTCGTTCCCCTCTGAATCGAGGGATCTTGCGAACCGTCACCAAACGCTGACCCATAATTGACTCTCCGGTGTGAACGGTCCCGCGAATTCCTTGGCCGCGACTTGCTCAGAAGTTTCAGTGTCGCACCCGCTGCGGATCTACCGCGCCGGTCTGTGGGAGCCTTAATTCTTTCACTGGGTGCGATATAGACCAGAAGGGACGGTGTTCCTCTCCCGCTGGCATCCGGTACCGGCCTACACGTTACCTTTTGGGGTTATCCTCTCCAGGTGTTTTCCCCAGCTGCCGAAGCCGGGATACGCTCTAAGTACATGTAAGCTCTCGACACGAGTAGTACTGTAGTGCATGTGCATGTGTGTGTGTGTGTGTGTGTGTGTGTATGTAGATGTGCGTTTGTAATGGGGGAGAGGAAAGCTGAGGAAAAGAAAGGAAAGCTGGCGTGAGATTCGTGGCCTGCTTGTTGAGGAACTGCTCCAGCATTCACCTTATAATGAGCGGAGAAACCATCGTAAACTATCATAGCAGCCGGCCGCTAGGAAACTACTCCGGTCAGCGACTGAATTCGAGCTACTGCTAGCTGATGTCGAAAATCCGTCACTGTCAGGACTCGAACCCTGCGACCTCTGGTCAGAGACTCTGCTGTCGCAACGGTGCTGTCACAGAGCCATCTCAGTCGGCTGCCCTAACAGGAGGAGCGGGAATCGCTCCAATGCATCCTGCGGTCAGCTGTCGCCTAGTCAATCCTCTTTCACTCTTGGCTTCGCGAGAGGGCATAGCCCGACTGCATCCCAACCGGTTTTTTGGATGCTGGGAATCTAAACGTTCTATACGTTCAAGACTTACAAAAATGAGAGTTCTTGCACTCTCCAGGGATAACTGCCACACATAGCTACAGAAGGTTATTGAGAATGCAGTCCCTTAGACACAGGACAAGCGTTGTGGAACCAATTGGTTTTCGATGCACTCCTGACCAATGAGTTCTATAACTGATGATTCTAAATGATAATTCTAACCAATAAGAATAAAGATAATGATAATTGTAATCAAACATAATAATAATTGTAACCAATCGGTCTCTACAGCAACTACAGGTTGCCATGTCGTAAGTTTCAGTAGTGTGTACCATTGTCCTGTGCTTCAAAAGCGCGGCGGGAACGAGGCAAGGCTGAGTGTGAGTTAGCGTGAGGCGCGGCGTGTGGCGCAGCTTGTGGCGTGGTGTGTGTCGTGGCGTGGCGTGGCGTGGCCGCAGTGCGTCGCTTGCGGCGTGCGGGGCGTCGCTTTGCGGCGCAGCGCGACGCCTTGGCGGCGGGCGCGCGGAAGCCGCCCCTGTGTTGCTAATGCCGGCCTGATAATGGCGCTGCGCCGCGCACCCAGAGCCGCCGCCGCCGCCGCGTCTACAGCGCCTCAAGACAATGCGGCCGAGCGCGCCCCGCCGCATTCATGTTAATTACATGCAAAGGCGGCGGCGGCGGCGGCGGAGGGGCTTCGAGCAGCCATTGTGCCCCACGCTCGCCTCCCGCCCCCGCGCCCGCCCGCCCCCGCGAGGCCGGCCTTTGACAAGCGCGCGCTGTTATGGCATATTTCGCTGCTTTTACGTGCCTGGCCACGTTGTTTCCGCACCGTTCTACGAGATACCGCCGCGCAATGCCTGGGTTCTCAACGGCATCAACGCAGCGAGAAGATTAAGGTCAACATCCTGCGTAGGGCAACAACGATACTCCTGCAAAGCAAACAGAAGATCGCGATGGGTGCCGTTTTAGGAAGCAAAGCCCAGGAAAACGCCTTCGGTGTGTGGAGCCAATTCAGTTTCCATAGGGCAGAATCGGCGGCCAACGAAAGTATGAAATTGAATGTCATCATGCTCCAATGACATTTTATTGAAGCCTTCCACGGATTTAAGATATTTCTTGTTCTATTCATTAGCTTTTGATAATACCCGTTCTCTTTCTGGTGTTTAATTGTTAAAGACGGTCAGGAAAGTAGGGCTTCCTCTAGGATTTTATACTGTTTTTGCAAACTTATCCTAGGTAGTACGATAGTAATACCGATCCACTCACCGATTTATTAAGAAAATACAACACAAAATAAAACCTTTTTTTTTCAGTTACATGACGTTAAGAAGATACTCTGTGTACCGTCTCCCACTACTTTTACTGGGCAATGATCTCTCAGACGTAACCCAAAAGCTCAAAAAATATTTTACAAGATATCACACGTCAAAAATACAGAATCTTCATCTACATTTTCAGACAAAAGATGTTAAAAAGTATTAGAACGTTCTAATTTTAATGAAAAAAAAAAACACGATGAACATCGTATCTACCATGGAAAACAGAAAAGGACGTGAAATGACGAAGAGAACTTTATTTACAAAGGAAAGTCGACGGTCACACAGTCTGCCGTATTCGCTGCCGTAACTCAACACGTTTAGCCTCTCAGTCTCCGTGTTTGGCACACATACACTCGCACCGTGCAGTAAGCTCTTTATTTATTAGCAAGGCGGAGGGTCCGATGTCGGGTCGTAGCTTGCAACCACATAGCCCTTCAATTCATTAATGACTCATCAAGGCGCTGGCGGTCAGCGCGGAGAAGTCAGTTACGTGCGCATAGCCTCTGAGCAAGTGGTTTAACCCTTCGTCAGGCGAACGGAGTCTGACAACCTAAGCCCGACGTACGAGCCAATCATCACTGCCATTTGTTGCGTATTCTTGATACTTTACATTTACATGACAAATAAAAACAGAACTATTACTGTCTTGTATTCATAAATACCAGTCACATCGATATCGTCCAAAATGCCTGATATTATTTAGCCCGGGACACCTCAACTATACTTTTTTTTTGCGAGCAGTGAGGTGAAGTGGAAACTTAACTTTCAGTGGCACATCCATTGCGCGGGAAGAATGCAATATAAGCAAATATCACTAGATATCTGACGTGCAGCGAGGCCATTAACCAGTTTGGAGCGGAGCGTGTTTCGCTGTGGGGGAGGGGTGGGGAGTGGCGGATGGCGAAGGGAGGGCGGGGAGCGTCCACCCGCCCGGAGGCACATTCCTGGGCGACGCCTCGCGGCAGCGGGCGGCGGCGGGCGGCGGCTGCGGTTGTGGCGAGTGTAGCGACCACGACAGCCCCGTGACGCACTTGCGGCGGCCTAAATAAGCTGGAGAGGATATGAGACGAACATACTGGATCATAACACCTTACTTACTGGGTCACATATTTTAACTTTTTTTTTTACAGAAAGGTAATTATCGATATTTAATACATGTTGTAGTACTGACGTCGAGAATTATTAAAAATGGTTACATGTGATTTGACTTTCTTTTAAGTTCAAGCCACAAAAAAATTATAAATTCTACTTTTTCCGTTTCCGTTTCTTGCCACCGCATTACAATATTTTCTCTATATTACGTAAGTAGTATGCGAGAAATAATAAATTACCGTTCTCTAACGCAACAGATGAATGGCGGGCGGTATTTTCCTTGGAGCCTTCATATCGCATGACGTCAGCTGTGAGCAGTGAGCAGTGACGATCTGAATAAGAGAAGTCAGCATAAAAATAGGCAAATACATGTATTTTTCATTCACAATTGCAACTTTCATTGTTTTTTCCGATATCCTGAGTATTTAACGAAAGCATAGACACCTCTTATACGGCTGGACGCTCCATAGTTTTCTTCCAACATCTGTGCGCATTGGAAATGAGTAATAGAGATCATCAAACCATCTCGTTGAGCAGTTAAATCGCTTTGATGACCAGAAACTAAAAGCAGCTTCCATTCTTCGATAGAGAGATGTATACTCATGGATTCGGCCTTCCTACTTTTTTTACAAATACACGTGATATCATCCTTTACATATTTTTCGAAAGAATTTGGCGATCTCTATACTAGGGGAAGCGCTCTCCAGGACTAGCTCACCTGCAAGCGGTTACAATTTTGAGCCACGCACTAAGTGGAGGCCTTGCCCAACACTGGGCCCAACATTGTATTGTATACAAGGGGATCCATTAACATTTTCACATATTTATACTGCCGAAGTTGAAAAACAAAGTTTTCATTTAATCTTCGAAAGTGTTCTCACCAGATGATTCAACTGACCTTGTATGGATGAGAGGGTGTGAATGTGTAAAACGGATGCTGAACGGAAAATTCACGTTTGAAAATGCTAAAAACTTCTTCGCCTGCATTTTAAAAATGAACACAGTTAAACAATTTTTAATGCAACATTCGAAATAAGAAATACAAAATTAATCAGAAATTATTTATTTCATGCCAGAAACAATTTGGCTGTAGAGTAGTGTTATTTGTTCAGAATATAGTTGAAATGCCGAAAATTCTATTTCAAAATGTTAAAAGTTATTGCTCGTCAAGTGAATTATTCAAAATAGTCACAAAGAAAACAGAAATGTGGGGCAAAGGGGAACCATATCGCAGTATACTCAAGTGTGGAGGAACAGGAATTCGTAAACAAATTAAATAAATTAACAGGACTCAGAGTTCACTTCACGAAAGCATTTCATTTTCAATTTCATTATCTGTGATAGAACATTCCTCGAAAAAAATACCTTCCTCACAAATTAAAAACCTTTTCCCCTTTTTCATTCCGAAGCTGCGGCGCGCCGGGCGCATGTAAATTGGGGACCAGAAGGAAAATAAGTTTAACCCATGTGTAAATTGGGGACCGACCCAGAGAAGGGCATACGTACATTGAGGACCTATCTCATCCTCTTTCCAAATAAAAGTGGAAAGTAACACTATTTTCAAAGAACATTTTCATATCCATTATTTTTATATCGCAACACCAATTTCCAGTCTTAGGACTGGCATATTTCTTTCGAAATATGGTTTGGTTAAAGTTGGTTTTCATTCAATTGAATCATTCGTTGGTTGAATGAAGTCCGCTTATCTTGCCCTTTTTGTATTCTTCCTTTTTCTCAGCCAAAATTCTATAACGCTGAACATGAAATCTTGACACTCTTCTAGTGCTTTCTTTGCTTTTCATTTTAATATAACAGCGAGTCTGGAAGATTTTCAATAAGGCACAAGGAAACGCTGGACAGCAGCACAGCAGCAAGGGCCCCCTTAACGCTCTTACCTACTCAATCAGTTCTTTGCCTCACCTGGATTTGTTTGGTCCCCAATTTAATGTAGAAATAGAATGCCGGTTCCGCGAGAAAAGATGAAGAGATTATTTGGTCCCCAATTTACATTGCGGCCGGCGACCCTGAACTTCTGCCAGCCAAAATTCTATAACGCTGAACATGAAATCTTGACACTCTTCTAGTGCTTTCTTTGCTTTTCATTTTAATATAACAGCGAGTCTGGAAGATTTTCAATAAGGCACAAGGAAACGCTGGACAGCAGCACAGCAGCAAGGGCCCCCTTAACGCTCTTACCTACTCAATCAGTTCTTTGCCTCACCTGGATTTGTTTGGTCCCCAATTTAATGTAGAAATAGAATAGGCGAGAAAAGATGAAGAGATTATTTGGTGCGGCCGGCGACCCTGAACTGTGCCATCCACCCTGGAAACGGCGGCCTTCTCGAAATCAGCTTAGCGGGATAGGCATTGTGCGGTCTGCCCGGCAACCCACACAGCTCGGGGTTGCAATTCCGGCGGCCGGCGGCCAGCGGCGGCGCCGGGTTCAGAGGGGGGGCTGTCCTCAGCTGACGCACAGCGCTTCCGAGAAGCTCGTCAGCCTCCTCCCGCGCTTCCAGTTCCGGCAGAACGCCGCCACAGCCGCCGCCGCCGCCGCCGCCGCGCCGCGCCGAGGCGAGGCGTTGGCCCGTGGCCAGCCTCCCCGCTAAATCCGGGCCACGATCCGTGCTGCCTCCGCTCCCACTGTGGAGGAGGATTTCGAAAAGCTGGCCGAAAGTGGGAAAACGAACAGTCTATTTACGGATCGTGATATTGTGATATCTAAACAGTTAGTGGCATATTTGAGAAAATCAATTCCACTATATCAGTTTCTCATTAGAACATCGTCACTGAAACTCATAAACGCCGTTATACAGAACTAACATTCGCCCTACTTTAACTTGCGCCTCTCCTTTAACTTACGCCTCTCCGATATGGTTTACAACACACCATTATAATCTCAATCACCTTCAAACATTTCAAAACAAATTTCTCCGTAAAATCACACACGACCCCATGGTTTGTCAGATATACTCAACATCGCCGTGATCTTAATATTCAATCCCTGATATCATTTATAAAACAATTCAACTGTAACTTCTTCCTTCGCCTCCCTTCAGCTCCTCAATGTCAAAACTAGCTCATCACAAATATGATTTACTAATCGAAAGAGTACTTGAAGTTAAACATTTTTCTCCGAACAGGGGTTTGGAACGCCTATCTCGTTATGAAAAGCCCTAAATTCTTTCTCAAAGTATTAAAAAGTCGAAGAAAAGAGGTTCAGTGAAATTATGTCAATATTTAAACCATTGCTAGGATTGTTCAGTCGGAAGAAAGGAGATACTAAATGTAGCATCTGGGTTTCCCATCCATTAAATTTCTTACAACATGCATCCATTAAATTTCGGAATATCCATTTACGTCTCGAGTGATGTTCAGTTACACCAAACAAAATTACTCTAATTCCAAGGTGATTGACATTTCTCGAATTAAACTTATTTTAGCTTCAAAATGAAGTTGGAAAGGAAATGATCCGATAAATATGTAAAACGTTACGGTACGCTCAACCGCATTCGATGCGGTTAATCGAAACTATCGCGTGTAATAGTACAAAGTAGTATAGGACTACTGGCGTATCAAGTAGGGGAGTCTGGGGCCATGCCACCCCCAAAAGGACTTGAGTTCTCGTTTACCTTACTTTATTTAGCAAAATTGATTTAAATATTTATGTTCGAATAATGTAATTATTTAAACAATAATGCAGTATATTATCATATCTATAGTATACGTAAATAATATTCAATAACAACTATGTTTATTATTTAACAAAAATATACGACCTCCTCCCAAATGATAGCCTGGATTCGGCCCTGAACAGTACACGGTGATGATGAAATGATAGAAAACAAACTTCTGTTACAAATCCTTTTTTAAACACTTTGCCGCGTTTTTCAGGTTTTGCGAATCTGCGTCTGTGACGTTTCCTTTGGGCAACGCAAGTGGTGGAGTGTGACGTGTGACAAATCGCCCTCCAGCGCATTCTGGTCGGCGGGCACTCGCTACGTCTCCCACCTCCTCTTCCCGTTGGGCTGCCGTTGCACGCGCTGGCCACGGGCGTGCCGTGGCGTGATCGGAGATAGCAAGTCGGGCCGGGCCGGGCCGGGCCGGGCCGTTTCCTCGCCCTTCTAATCACGGGCCGCAGCTGCCCACCATTCTCTTTTGGCATGAGGAACCACAAGCCACATCTTTCGACATCACGACTAAAGACACAGCCTTCGCCGAGCCTTCTTTTCCCTTTTCAAGGATCGAATTCTTGGAACCCGCACATTACGGCTTGATTTCGAATATTAATTGGAAGGCTAATTCTAGTTTAATTTTCAACGTATACCCAGTTGAAAAAAATACATGAGTCACGAATAAACACCAAAAAATTATTGACAAATTGAAATGTTTACTATTTGTACTATTTGCCTAATAATCTGTAGATGAACAAAAGGCAAATAAACAAAATTTAGAGAAAAATAGAAAAAAATACAGAAAAAATGAACTTCAATCAGTGCTATAGTATCACAGTATTGACTTCATCCTTTATTACAAAAAAGTCTCCATGCAAAACATTTCTTGTCTTCGGTGGTATTCGATCATTAATTGACAGAATTGCCAAGAGGGATTAGATATTGAAAATAATTTATTCCATAACGCATCTAATTCCGACGAAGACTACTTGCTTAACAGATTTATCGTTCTAAAATATTATGTAAGTAAATACCTGAGAAACAGTTATGTTGACGAGGAATTGTATTTTTTTTAAAATGATCAGGGTCGTCATTTCAACACAATTCTTTTCAGTGGAAGTTCTGTTCAGTATGTTTTCCTTTAATTATTCTCAGAGTCGATCATGATTTGATTTTATAACCACTGATGTCATTTGTGTTTATCACGCGGAAAAGAGAGTTCAAATATAAAATAAAAAGTGATTCCATATGATGTTCGGGGAAAGAGACTACATAAAATCACGGTCATTCGGTGTCGGTCTAGCAACTATAAACACAACGTTTCCTGCACGATGTAGACTATTTGTGACATAAGCTCTTGAACACAACCATTAAAACAATGATATACAACCCGTCTGAAAAATATTTGCTATAAAACGTGCTACGGAGTATTTCTTTTTATTTAAAAGACAGTAGAAAATAGTATTTACTACGTCAGCATTCGCTTTTAGATATATCTGGATTTTTGCTTACTAAAATATCTGCGGAAAATAAGAAAAGTTATTCACAATTTCAAAAACTCTTTTTGAGGTTTCACGATGAGGAATAATTGTATGCCGTGTGTGAATTCATAATAATAAATTTCGGATTAACATAAGAGATTTCCTTGACTCTCCATGTCTGGTTGAATTAAAATCTAGAATTCTCATATGAATTGTGTATGTGGTCAAAATAATTTTTCTAGAACATCTCAAAAAAGTCGCTTCAGTTTTTTACAAGAATCTAAAGAATATGGTGAAATGTTTTCTATTTTATAAAGTTACTTGGTTTATGATAAATACTCACCACTTCGATAGCATAATTAATCTTCATTCTGTACTGATTGGAAGAATTGTGAATAAATCACAATGGGTAAAGAATGATACGAGACGCTCTGAAAATTTCGTTAAGAAAATGAAATTGAAATTCGATATTTAAAGAGATCTTACTTCTTTAACATTACTTCGTTTATGAATATCTGACATTATTCAGATGAATTCGCAAGTACTACACTGTATGTATCTTACAGACAAAAGACACGGTGAAAACAATTTCGAAAATTATAAATCATTACGAGATAACATTAGGTTCTCACAATATTTTTCACTTTGAGTTGATTAACGATTGTATGATTATAAGGGATTGCAAAGGCAGAGATTACATTCCCGACAAGTTCCTTTCAATATTCATAATTAAAACACTGCTTTTACTATTATTATCGTACTTCATAAAAAACAAACAAATAAATAAATAAAAAAGCAAACTCAAATTTATGTTTCTTACAAGACTTTTCTTTTTACTCTGACGCACTTTAAAGAAAGTTGTTAGGGCGACAACACTGAAAAATCATTCATCAGTTCCGAAGATAACGACCTACATTTTAATACCATTCTAATGAATTCTGTTAGCCAAATAATGATCTTGTGTAGTACGATTGTATCTTACACAATACGCAAATTCACCGTTTTCTCCTACTGCTCATTTTGTAATGAGCCCAGCATTAGCCCGCAGGCGATAAACACATCTTGCAGATATTCGCGTCTCACCAGGCGTGACCTCAAATTCTGCAATCTCCCTTCTGCCGCCTCGGCGAAAGTGGCGGCGCCGCGCCGCGCCGCGCCGCGCCGCGCCGCGTCGAACTTTCCACCGGATTACGGGAACTCCGCAGCAGCGGCAGAGGCAGAGGCAGAGGCAGAAACGGAGGCGAAGGCGGAGGGAGAGGGTGGTGGAGGCGGGCGCGGAGGCAAGGGTGGAGACGGGGGAGGCGAACAAGGGGTCAGAATCGAAGGCGTGGGCGGAGGCGTGGGAGGGGATGGAGGCGTGGGCGAGGACGGAGGCGGGGCGGAGGAGGCGGGCGGATGCGTGGGCGGAGGCGGAGGAGGAGGAGGGGCGGGACGGAGGAGGAGACGAGGGGCAGCGTAGGAGGCGGGGGGGCGGAGGCGGGGGGCGGAAGTGGGGCGGGGCAGAGGAGGAGGCGGGGGCAGAGGAGGCGGGGCGGGGCGGAGGAGGAGGCGGGGCTGGACGGAGACGTAGACGGAAGCGGGGGCGGGGACAAGAGCAGAGGCGGAGGTGGGGGCAGAGGCAGAGGCGGAGTTAGACGCGGAGGTAGAGGCGGAGGCGGAGGGGCGGGCAGGCGCCAGGGCGATGAAGCGCCGCGGCGGGGAGCGTCGCTGGAGTCGCCCAGGCCTCCGACGCCGCTGGCGCGCACCCGGAGCTCCGGCCGGCGGCGGTGGCGGCGGCGGCGGCGGCGGAGGGGCGCGGACGTGACCGGAGTTGCACCGCGTCTCTTACCTGCACAAAAGGAACAAGCGAACGGGTTAGCAGAGCCGTAACCGGGCGGCCTCGATTCGCCGCCAGCGCGCCCTCTCTCTCTCTCTCACTCCCCACCGAGAGGCGATGGCGGCGGCGGCGGCAGCAACAACACGACGCCCGGAGGCGGGCGGCACGAACACAGTGACGTGGGGTGCGATGAGACACTTGATACCATAGGACACGGGATGGGACAAGACGCGCAGAAAATGAACAAGATAAACACGGGTCGGATCAGACGAGGCGGATGTCTGGGCGGGGCAGAGGTGAATGGATTACGGTAGGGCAGGGCAGGGCGAGGAGGAGGAGCGTGGGGGGGGGGTTGGATGAGGGGAGCACGTGGTCGCGCGGGGCGGGTGGGGAAAGAGATCACAAGGCACGGGCCGGGACGGGCAGGGTCGAGGGGCGGGGCCCGGCCGTAACAAGGGCGCGGCGCGCGCCGGGGAGAGGGGCGGGAGGGGGGACGCGCGGATTTGGGCGGAGCGAAATGAACTGAAGTACGACGCCGTATGCATAATGCATGCGTAACGGCACGCACGCGGCGCGGGCCCTAGTTGGAGCCGGCAGGCGAAGTGGCCGCGCGGCGCGGCATGGCGTGGAGGGGAAGGGGTAGGGGGTGGGGAGGGGTGGGGGGCGGAGCGGGAGCTGGGTCATTGCGGTGTCACAGCGCGTTCCCTGCCGCCCGCCCGCTATTCGCGTCACGCATGCAACGTGAGCACTCTCTCCACAAACAACTGTAGGCCTTTATCATTGCGAAGGCAGCCGGGGCAAGCAAGGAGTACCACGATGAGTCGAACGGAACGGAACCAACCCATAGTTCAAAGTGCATGACTGGGAGAGGTAGCTCAGTGCATCAACCGATGTCACTGCAGCGCCTCTCATCAACACCGAGCTCCGATCAACACCATGCGTATGCCTGAGCAGTACCCTAATAAACGGGCCACGTACCGTCCGCGATATTTCCTTCCTCTTCCGGTCCAATCCCCTTTCACACACTTATGCTAACATGCACTACACTACCACATACTCCGGGAGACCAGTCGGGAGCTTAGAGCCTATTCCCAGCTGGGGCGGTGGTGGTGGGAGAGTCCTGGTTAGGGGAAAACCCCGCTAGCCGACGGAAGGTCGGCGCCGGATCTCGCCATCCAGTGGGGGCTGATCACCGCCATCTCCCGAAGGGAAACATTCACTACACTTACGGGACTAATGACCTAAACTGCTGACGCGCCCCGAATCACTAACCAACCAATTAAAATGCATGGCTCCACCAAAAGAAAACAAAAATTGATGAAGGCATGAAAATATAGCATGATATCTTGTCAGCAAAATCTGGGAATACACGACGAAATTTCTGCGGGTAAATACAAAATGAACAGTTTTTCTGAATTATTACATCCACGCCACCTAATATAAATATAAAAGAGTGCCATTTCTCAAGAGAATACATGCATGCAATTCTTCAATACATTCATCCAAAAATGTTTTTAAATAAAAGGTTTTTAAACGCCAACCCTTCTTTATGACGTAAAGACATGCTCTACAAACCTCACGAAAGCGATTTCCACTTTCTCGAGCAGAGAGCAAGGTTAATTGTCATGGTTATGAATACATGGCCCTAGATATTGTTTACGACCATGATTAATATCCGGAATTCGTTCCAAGACAATAGAGAACGGCACATTAAAATACATTTTGGACCGGGCAGTAGCAAGTTCCGCATCACGATCTGATCCGATTTCGTAATGGAAGGCCAACGCACTGTGTTCTCTATATTCAGAGACAGCAGTGAACAACAGAACTCCTTTTACGACGGGTATTATTACGGCATAACGAAATAATATATTATCTTCCTTCAGAAGGAAATTCATAGGAGTGACAAGAAAATAAATGAATGGATATAAACACGTTTGAGACGTTTCTAAAAATGATAAGATCACAGGTATTTCCCAAAATAAATTACTCAACTGTAAAAGAAAAGTCAATTCTGAGCAACGGTGGAATGATCATAAACGAAAATCACTAATGAACTAGTGGTGCTAAAACAGCACAAATTTTCTCATACTATTTGTTACTTCTGCTATTTTAGAACATAGAGAATTCAATGAACATCCGACCTGCACCCATTTTGTAAGCGTTCCTTCCACTATTATAAAAAAATTGTAAATTAAAAAAACCGAGCCTTTTTGAAAATTCTTGCTTTTTAAATTGCCTTTATTTGAAGAAAAACTTGTTTGAAAACTACTCGTATTTTGAAAAAAATATACATGACTTCATTTAATTATCGAAGTTTAAAGAACGTTCTTTAATAATAAAAATCTAACTTCTATATTGTAGTTGAACATAGACGACGAAAGAAAAATTTTTAATCTTCGAAAATCAAGCTTGTGCCATTCTTATCAATGTACTTAGCCTTACCCGACAGAAAAATGTAATTGGATAATTTGGAGACTTTTTTTTAGAAAAAAAAATGAAAATGTAGTAGAGTCTTCACGTAAAGTACTCCTGAAAATCAAATTATCCGTTTCAAATTCAAACGGCCGTGTCATCATCAGCCAGATAGATCGGAGAACGTCAAATTTGGTGAAAATCCTACGTATGATTTACTCGCAAGCGTTGTTAAGGGAAAGTCAGTCAGTCAGACATATAGACAGACAGTCATATAGCCTTACAGACAGACATAGACATACAGTCATACAGTCTTACAGACAGACAGACAGACAGACAGACAGACAGACAGACAGACAGACAGACAGACAGACAGACAGACAGACAGACAGACAGACATGTATTCATACATACATTCATACATACATCGTGCATACATTCATACATACAGAGAGATTCATACAGACATACCGACAGACAGACATACAGACAGTTTTGCAGTAAACCAATTTTTTGGTATCAAGGACCCACAAAAGAAGAATTCTGACTACACTTTTAGAGACGATATTATCTAGTATATAAAAGAGCACGAATTATCCACGTTTGCGCGTCAGGATTTACAATTGATTTTTTTCTGTCGAAAAATCGTCGTTTTTCGCTGCACCATTACAATACTTTCTCTTTCTACATAAGTAGTATGCAAGGAAGTAAAAATAACACAAATCGCGGCATGGATGCGTCGTCGTGTGCGAGTGGGAAATCTGTGCGTACAGACCATGAGAACAAGATGCTGGGTAGCTCTGGGCATTTCGCTGTGCAAACGCAGTCCCGCTGATTGCGGAAATGACATGCTCGTCGCGAGGGACCGCAGAGGTGGCACCCGCCTGACCTTGACCTCACCGCCACGCTGACGTGCAGCGGGGTCGACGCGACGAACAATAGAGCAGCGAGTTGCGGCGGCGGCGGCGGCGGCTATGCAGTCACGTCCGGCTCCCCACTCCCTCACCGCCACTTTCTCCACGCCGTCACCGCCAGGGCGTTCCCTTCACCGGTGTTGCAGTAACTGCAGGCTGAGGAAGAGTAGTACGAGGAAGGAGGTAAGGGGAGGTAGAAGTAGGAACGGCGGCACACCGACATCCGAACCCCTAGGGGTCTCACCGACGCTATTCGTAGCGCCCCTACCAATGCATTTCCCCGACGGTGTGACACGTAGATATCTCGTACGACAGCTCGGTATTGTTTTATGAAAGGTGGTGTGGCGCTGCATTTTTCTCTTCTTCCCTACCAGGGGAGGCGGGTCACACGTCTGGCTGGGAAGCTTTTGTGCAAGGGCACAAAGAAACTGTCAATATTGGGAATACACTTCAAAATGACCGGTTACAACTGGTTTTTCGTTGAAAGGGTCTCTCTTTTCGGGTGGGCCACAATGTACGGGGAAAGAACGATAGCTCCATTCTTCGATTCCGTTTGTACGCCAAGAGAAAAGAAAAAGCAGAAAGTTATGTTCTTCAGCGATGGCATTTAACCACCAGGACACTGAATAACCATCAGGAAACTTAGTTTAGGACCGGATGTACGTAAATTAGTTTCGTTGTAAAAGTAAGATAATTATGTGAATGAATGTTTCAAAATAGAGTTAAGAAAGGGATATTTAGGTAACTAATACAGAAAATGAGTCTTTGGCGTACGAATGAAATGTTGAAGTGAGTGTGGAAATTTTATAGAAGTACGCCAAAGACACTTACGTAGGTGTTAAGTACATTTTTTGGTACGAATTCTTTGAACTTTTAGACTATTTTCTTGGAATCATTCTTTGTATGCGAGTCGGTAGCTGTGAATACTCAATTCGCCCCAATGTTTTGTTTACTCTGCAGTACCCATTTTTTTAAAAATTGCCATGGGTTATTTCCGGTACGCGTACGGAAAAGTTTATGTTGCCGTACGTATACGAAAAGAAATAGTTTCCAATTAATAAACAGTGAAGGTAAGTACTGGTTTCCATTCAGGAGTGATGAAAAATGTTTTTTAAGGATGAGAATAGGAAATATGAAACCATAACAATAATTTTTGGAGTATGCCATAGCGGACTTTCTTGATAAACGGCATTCTTTGTTTGCCATTTCGGGCTTCGCTATTTTTACAAGCGTTCTTTGCTCTATTCGAGAAAAAAAATAGAGTTCTTTTTTAGAAAAAATTGAAAATTCCATCGAATCCAGATCGAAAGAGGAATATACATTTTCGAGAAAATCCTGTGTGTGGTTTAGGTTAAGTACCAGGGTTGTTCGCGGCCAGACGTTTTCAGAGAAACCACTTTTCCGTTATCCAGGACTTCCAAAACGTCTTTTTGACTACACGAATGAGTGAATACTAGAGTATGAGAAAGAGAAATAGTATTTTTTCGGCATGAAGGGACCACAAAACGTGTTTTTATAATAAAATATCAACCACATTCCTGCAAATTACATCGCTTTATACAGAGTGCACCAGAACATAAAATTCAGTATTTGCACTGAACCTGCCCTCGTATGGTTTCGGAAAGGGGCCAGTGTTGGTCACGGCCAGTCGTTTTCAGAGGAACTACTTTTCCGTTATTAAGGACTTTTAACTTTTTTTTTTACTACGTGTATGAGTGAATACTGCGTGTATGAGAAAGAAAAACAGTATACAGCAAAATATCAATACTCATTCTTGCAACTTACATCACTTTATACAAATTACCAGAAAGTAAAACTGAATATGCATTAAACCTGCCCTGGTTTTTCGCTCGCTTTATTCCAAGGCCACCAGCAATGTATGTGAATTTTCAAGAATGAAGGTGGACAAGCCTCCACGCTCTCAGTGCGTTCGAAGGAAACAAAACGTCAGCTCAATTAGCATAAACATTTATAAGGAAATTAATTAGCAGTCCCGGCACAAGGCCTGCGGAGCAGCATAGCACATTCCCTGCAGTCGGCAAAGGCCGGAGGCAGCAACACGTTCGCGTGATGGCCATCGGCTGGCGCTCACGGCGCTGGTTTTTTTGCATCGCTGGCGAAAATACAGCAGCATACACGGCCCGCCCCGCGCCCCCCTCTTCCTGCGCCGCCGTCGCGGGCCCGGGCGTGTGTATGGCGCGGGGTCCGAGTTCGTTCAACCTGGGAGATCGTGTGACCGCCGCCGCCGTGGTCACGGCTTTCCGATCTCAGGCGGGGGTTCCGATTTCACGTCTCGTCTCACGCATGACCGACCGCAGACGGTGGCGGGGGCGGAGACGGAGGTGGGACCGGGGCAGATCGTAAAGAGGGCGACCGCCGAGAAATGATGCAATCGATTCTCGCATTGGAAATGCTCGCGCCAGATTGTTACCGGGTTCCAATTTACTTTTAACGAGTCAATAGGTCCACCGATTCATTACGGAGTCATAGGCCCCCTGGTTCATTACAAATGAACAAATTCATCGAGAATTAAAAATTACAAAATTAGAAGACACCATAGCTAAATTAGCTAACTATTTTTACAACAATCTGCATACCTCACCAAGTACCATCATTTTTAACATGGGAAAAAATGCGGTCCATCCACGCATAAAGTCAAGATTTCCCAAAGACAAATTCCAACCCCCGTAAACCACTATACCCTCAGCTCCTTAACATAATCATATTCCTTTCTCTTCTTCATTAACAATAACATTAAATCAATAATTATGTCAGAGTTTAAACCTCACCTAATGGATGGCCAAACCAAAATTGTCATGTAATAATCTTATGTATTTTTAAAACCCTTGAAATACTGTATTGTCGAACAAGAAGAAATGAATTTAAGGTCCACCGAGATGATGAAAGAGGCTCAAACGGTAGTCCTCAGCGCTGATGTTGGGTGTTCGAATCCCAACGACATCTTCTCATTTTCATTCGCCGTCAGTCTCACAAACCACTGAGAACTCCTTATTATCAAATAAATATACTCATTCATCCGTTCATGGTTGTCCGATACAGTCAAGCATCAATTCTCGAAAATTTGGTTTTTCATTTATCTCAATCAAGGAATGGGGATAATAGAATGACAACGCTCAGTTACAAAGTGATAGGAAAAACTAACTCACCGCTTGCAAAGATACCCCAAATCCTATGTCCCATTTGGGACGCAGAAATAATGATGTATGATACAGAATGAAATCAGGAAGAATGAGCACTCCCGTATAGTGCAATGGAAGTAAGAAAAACGAGGAATCCACTGAAAATCTGTCGCGAACCTGTTTCTTCCTCCACCAATTCCAGAAGGCGAACACGAAATTTCAGGATGCGGAAAGCAAATGTGCGAACCGCCGCGCCCCACCTTGCCCCAGAGATTCTGCTAGCGACCGGCGTAGAGTAACTACAGTTGACTCCGGTTATAGTGAACTCTGATATAGTGAACCCTCGGTTACAATGAATTTAAGTCGCTGGTCCCGTTTCACTTACATTACAAATAAGTATAAGAAGATTCGGTTATAGTGAACCTGAACGTCGGCTGTAGTGAACATAGAAAGTAAGTTCAGGAAATGCATTGGATTTTGTATGCTATTAGACGATTGAAAGGGCCTTCGGAGAGTGAGATGGTGTTCCAACACTGAAGAGACATTGAAAGGCGCCAAGACTGCATTGCAATACTTATGGGCAGAAGGCCATGTAGAATCAAGTTTGGAGAGAGCACGAACTCTGGAGGAGGATGTAATGAAAAATGTACGAAAATAATCGATTTTTTACTTACAAATAACTATATTGAACATTTCAGTTCGTGTTGTTAATGATTTTGCAGTATATTAATCAAATCAATTATTATGGAGAAATTCAATTTCATTTTGACATCATCGAATATAATGAACTGTTAGTCCCCAGGAGTTCACTATAACCGGAGTCGACTGTATTTACACAGCTCCGCGAATGCAGACTTAGCAGGAAAACGTGCAGTAAGTTTTCAGTCTCCTGGGGACAAGGATGTCGTAGCGACAACTCAATTTCGCCCTCTCCGTTGCTTCATGTTCAGGGTCCCATTTGTCAGTTGCCACAGAGTTAAGCGTGATAAGTAGGGACCACTTGTTCCAAACTCCTTTGGAATTTTTCCGCTTTCGTAATTCTTTTCTTTCCTTTGTTATGTAGAGGCTATTCGTCTTCAAAGTTACTGGAAGTGAACTAGTCAATGCTCGCGATTAGATATAGAACGTACACTTCGTTTTCAATGTTTGATACTAAATCAGTAAATAACATTGTTACGCTGTGGGTGGGAAAACAAAGCAAACTAACTTGACGTAATGAATACTATCTATTGCTTTCCAATATTTTTGTCGTTGAACATCGAAACATTAGACTGCATATCTTTCCTAATGACGATAGTTCTGAAGACTGATAACATGGACAAACAGTCTCGTAAACAGTAAATATTTAATAAACTTATTTACCAGCAAACTGGATATCTGAAATGGGCGTTGAATCACGAAATTGTACACGATAGGAGAACATAGCTCTTCCGGGAATAACCTCGATTGCCTAAAGACACGATTAATGAAAAATATTGAATCATGCTAAATGTCGATAAAGGAAAAAGAAACCAAGAGTAGTTTTGCGTCAGAGATAAGCAGCAGAGGGAAAGCAAAACAAGTCATAACTAGTTACGTATCTACAGTCAAGTTTCAGCTCAATTTGATCGTGACCCAGGAGATAAGAAAACTGCAATTGCTGACAGTGACATACATGTATTTAAAACATAACAAGTTAATAAGAATGGTAATTTTCCATACAACTACAAAATTTCGCAATGCATCACTAGATTGTATTTTCACAATCGACTCACAAAAGAAACATCTGTACTCATTGCAATCGACACTCCACATTAATATAATATGTTACTTTCGTATATTGCAGTACTACATTCAATTTTCCTTTCAGCCATTTTCATTGAATTCTAAAAACTGATGAATAACGATAAAAATACTATCAACTGACAAATTCGAAACTTTTCTTCAAATTATCTTTGAAAATAATTATTTCTAAAACCATATAAACGATACATGTATATATCTTCTTGTTCCGTACGTACTACATAATGTACGGGATGGAATGCAGTAGATCCTTTGAAATAATACTTATCAGACAATACCCGAAATCAAACGCTTCGGTAGGTTTAATGTGGTCATAGTACATGCCACAACCTTAGACCCTGTTTACACTTTCCGCCGCACCACTACTATCAGCCTCTCTGTCGACAGAGTGTCAATTGCCTCGTAGCATGTAAGGTGACAAAAACGGCTGTTTACATGGCAGATTCAGACAAGAAGGTCGATCACATGCATGAATAATCCAAATACAGTTATTGCTAAGATATGGTCCCTAAAAATGTTACTACGATATACGATAATAAATACATGTATCTCACTTTTGCGTTAGAAATAAAATTTTTCACAATAAAAAAGTGCCAAAACATACTAGAATGTCATCAAGCTCACCGTATGTAAGTTCCTGTTTAGTTTCCTTAAAAATATCCTTGGTTTATGGTATCCTAACAATAGACTTCGTTAGAATTAGTAAGAACGCGTGTTACACTGCACTTCGAAGAGACCAGTGCGTATGGACTTTGCCATCAGACGTGAAAGAACTAACACACTAGAAATCTGACACTTTTGTAGACGGCGCATAACATCCACGGCACTGCCGACGCAACGGTCTGCCCGCAGAGGGAAGTGCAAAGGTCACGAAAGGTCTTGATGCAAAAACGCCTCCAAAACACTATTTCCAATACAACATAGCACTTCAAAAATTGGATGTTTCTTTATGGTATTCTATTTGCTGGCGAAATTTCATTTGAATTTGGGATGTGACAACGCAGTTTTTATTAAATCATCGATATTTTGAAGCCGATGTTTTTTCAACATCGATGTTGTGTGTTAGATGTTTTTCCGTGGTTGGTATTTTTTCAACGAAAAAAAGTACCATTATAACAAAATTCTATAATAATTTTCAGATATCCATAAATTGAATATTCTTCAGACGAAAGAGACCAGGGGTGAAAAATAAATAAAAATCGAATTTTCGTCAATAGAGAAACCTTTACTACTTTTTAATTATAGAATCAGATAAAGTTTTGTTAATTATTCTGGTGGAATTTGATTTTGTTTTGTCAGATGAAACTCAATTAAAAATTAATAAACGTGACCACTTTCAAATTCAATCCCCTTTACCAGAACTTCAATGGTTTTCCATCCAATTTTAAAAACACCAATCTTTAATAACATCGGTAGTTTTGGATCAACGTCTTATTATCATCGATGTTAAAAAATGTGGATGTGTTTTGACGATAGCGCATTCTTAATATATATTCTAGTATCGAGCATGGTGTCAGTAGTCTCGGAGAGAGGGCAGATGTATTTTTACCTTTCAGAGGGTTGCACAATGTTGTGGAGGAGGGAGACATGAACTTGGTGATGGCAAAGTTTAGAAAAACATCGATTCATCGATACTTTAATTCATCACCGAAAGGTTTTCGATGTCGATGAAAATATCGATAAAAACATCGATGTTTAAACTATTGATGTTTTTAATATGAAATATTTCGAAACAAAATGTCCTAGTTCTTATGCGTACACGTAACATGTCAATATTAGTTTAAAGTATATCCTGCCTTACATTAGACTGTCATCTTGTTTTCTAATCGATGATCTATGCAGGCAAGGTTCAAATCCCAGTTTAACGATTTTACTAAGTATAAAATAATAAAAGAAAGAAGGTAACAACACCGGAGAAAGACGAATTCAGCTGCTGTGTGGAGGAGAATTCTAGCGGCCGTCTGCTCTGATCGGTAGTTTTCCGTGGTTTCTCCGATCAACACCAGGCGAATGCCGGACCAGTACCCTACCAAACGGGCCACGGACCGCGCGCGATCTGTCCTTCCTCTTCCTTGTCCTATCCTCTCCCCTTACACACACACACACACTCACACAAACATGCACTACACAATCACATATTCCGGGAGACCGGTCGGGAGCTTAGAGCTTGACCCGGCTGGAGCGGTGCCCCGCTGGTGGGAGAGTCCTGGTTAAGGGGAAACCCCACTAGCCGACGGTAGGTCGGCGCCGGATCTCGCCATCCAGCGGGGGAAGATCACCGCCATCTCCCGAGAAAAATTACATGCACTACACTAACGGGACTAATGACTGAAGTAGTTGACGCGCCCGGCAACACGAAAAAATCAATCAATCAATGAATCCGGAGGAAGATTGCGAATAGCAAACGGATTCGTGCCGCCTAGGAATCGACAGTAGTGACAGTTGTTAACGGCTGTTGGTTAATGAGCCATCCACACACAAAACAGATACTGGAAACGTTATTTATATCATGAGAATTATTTTTGAAAACATCGATTTTCTGCACAAATATATCGATCTGAAGAAAACATTAAAAGCAACATATCGATGTTTTAAAAACATCTCTTTTTTTGCCATTCCTACACGCACCCCGCGAGAACAAGGCAACTGGACCCGCGGGAGGCAGCGCGGCGGCGACAGCGGCGGCGGCGGCGGCGGCGGCGACGCCGGTGGCGACGAAGGAGAAAACCGGCCACTCCGCGCCGCGGCGGCGAGGGCGGCGGCGGCGGCGGCGGCGGCGGCGCGGTCCCGTTAGAGCGAAGCAGACCGCGAGCAGACGCGGCTTCGAGGTCGCTGACCCCGGCCACAGAGTCGCCAGCACTGTCACCGCCGCCACCGCCTCCCCCACCGGAACTGACCGCCGTCGCCGCGCCTGGTCATTGCTACACCTCGCAATTTTAGGCACAAACAATTGATGATTTAGGCACCTAAAATAAGGAACTAAATAATGAAATTAGGCATTATTAGGCATGAAAAGTGACGTTTTACGCACGTAAAATAGGTTAAGAAATTATTAAACATTAGATATGAGAAGTTACAGGTATGTTTCTGATCAGAAAAGAATTAAATTAGGTCCTTTTTAATTGTCAGGAAAGTCAAGAATTTTTACATTTGTGAGAGTGACTACAAGCATATTATTCTTTTCACTTTCATTTCATTCATTCCTTTACATCTTTCATTCTGAACCTATCAACTGCACAGCTGCACCGAGAATGGGTGCAACTGCCTGACACGAAGTGCACGCTGGTCCGAGACGAACGTGAAACATCCTCTTTATATCGACTTGCTTATGTTCGCTATGTTGGGTGAGAGATTTCCGTGCGCAGTCAATTGCGTATTCGATCAGGGAATATGCACGTTTCGGGATATTCGGGAAAGTATTTCGCGAAAGTATTGCGTTTCGTAAAAACAAATTTTAAAAACATTACCAATTAAAATATGATAATTCCTCAAAATTACTTGTTTCAGGCAGTTTTATGCAAAAAATATTAAAATACACTCTCAGAAATTTCTGCATTACTTTTAATGTAAAGCACATGAAAGTAATTATCATGTACGTAAATTAAATTTAATGTACACGTACAGTAACTTTAATGTACATGTACATTAAATTTAATATATGTGTACATTAAATTTAATGTACGTGAACAATTAAATTTAATGCAGGCAAGTTAGTTAAGTCAACAGTCGTACATTAAATCTACATTGATTTTAATTTACGCATTAAATCTAATGCACAGGTACATTAATCTCCTTTTAATATACAAGGTACATTAAAATTCATGTACAGTCGTATATTAAATCTACATTAAATTTAATGTAATTTCTGACAGTGTAGTAGATGTATTTTTTCATGATTCGCGAACATCTGTAGTTGCTTTCCACAACATCCTAGAGGAACTGAATAGGTATTTGTGCTAAAATTCGAGGTCTAGTTATTGCCGCTGCCCACGCTGCTGCTGCTGCGGCTGCTACCGCCGTCGCAGCTGCAGTGGCAGCAGCAGCGTCTGATGCCGAGGGAAACGGTACTCCCTGTCTGTTCGTGCCAATTGCGGACTCGTGCGTGACCGGCGCACTTACCACATCTCCACTTTCGTCACCGCCCCCCTCCCCCTCCCCACCCCCTGGACGCTCGCCCCGTCGCCACCGCCGCCGCTCGCGACAGCTGGACGGTTGTACAGCTTGCATGACTAACGACTCAAGAGGAAGGTGAGATTTTCTTAAAGAAAAAAATCCCTCCCCCCCTCCTCCAGCACGCACCAACCACTCGCTGGCAATCTCGAGCGCGCGTGCTCACAATTCCCAGCTGTCGGGGCATATTTCAGGGTCGAGCAAACGCCGGGAGGCAGCCAAGAGAAATGCAACACGTTCGAAAGTGATAGCTGTGCAGAGCTGCTACCAGAACCAGATCCGCGTTGCGAGCGGCCCGAATTTCATTTTCTAGTTTTTTGAAATATTTTCATATAAACTTAGCATTCATACTTTGTTCCTGTCTGAGTTAGGATAACATTTTTAGATTCTCTAATCATCAATTTTGAACTTTCACGCTTCCAGCGGGCAATTCTTGTGAAACTTTTTTAACCATAAATCGAAGGGGCAGATTTTTTAAAAATAATTGATGAGGCACTTAATGATGGTGCTAAAAGTATTGCTGCTACGGCAAGTGAGAGAAATGTTGATGACATTTACATTTGGAGTTTAACAAGAATGGAACCAATTTCAGATACAACAAGACTAGGAACTGATTTGGTCATGAAGGTGGAATCGGATAATTTCATGAAATCTAATCCGAATATGTATTCAGACGTAAGTGATTTCAAAGGAAAACAATACTAAACTTATCGAATTATTATTATTATTATTATTATTATTATTATTATTATTATTATTATTATTATTATTATTGTCACTGTTCTGTCTTGCTATATTTCTTTTCGGCTGCTCGTGAGATAACTTCTGACGAGGAAAGCGTCAACAGGAAAGATACAGTTCGAATCGATGAAGGCAGGGTTTGTTGTCATTTAAACATTATCCACTTTTGGATCGCGCGCATTCTCACTCTACTGAGACGTAAAATAAATAAAATTTGTTATTTGTGCTTTTCAACTTATAGTTTTGATAGTTTAAATGACGAATTATAAAATAAAATACAAAATTGAGAAAGAACATAAAAACGTCTTCACTACTGAGATACTATCGGTTAAAGAAATTTATTTACAAATATAAGAAATGAAATCCACAGCGTTTATAATACATTATGCTTCAAGTACAACTGATGTCAGATTCTCGTCTTAGTGCGACCCCAGATAATTATAAGCTGAACAAGATTGTATCTTCATAATGACGAAAAAGATTTTCATTGGTTCCTGGAAGGTGCAGCTGGCCACGAAATTGCACACGAATGTCTGTACGGAATGCAGACTGTCATTGACACAGCTGCAGTTCATGATCGACTGACTTAGCCACGATCAGCATTAAACGGCCTGTGTGGACACGGATCGGCGTTTCGTTTCATTTTATTTCTTTTGCATTTCGCTCACAGAATGTTATTCAGAGTTCGTCTCATTAAAAGATAGCTTTTGATTAATTGTTGATTTGTCATTTTAAATTGCTTGTTTCAAAATTTGTCGCGACCGTAGTACACGTTATTAATGGAACTCGCGTTTTTTCCTAATGATTTGAACCCGTTTTATTTTTAATTTGAGTTCTCCAAATCCGCCGTGTTCGCTCTTTATTTACGCCCTTCTATGCTCTCCTAGCAACCTATACGAAATGGAATCGTGCCCTTTGTATTTGGCATGCAAACGGTAACGATATCAACGGCAGAGTACTGACGAGGTATCCTTGGTTGTGGATGTCCTTTACCAACTGTGCAAATGTTCTTTTCGTAATGGCAAATCGACATGGCTTCGATCCATTCTGAAGAACTTACTCGTGCAGTAATGGCGCGAAAAGTTTAGAAAATCGAATTTATTTCCTAGACTGCAAGTTAGTGAATAATACGTAATATGTGGTATAAATAAAAATTCTATAATAATTTTACTTGAAAAAAAATCAAACAAAGAATATCGTTGAGTTTCTATGTACCTATATCGCATAATACAGCTAGTAGTTTAGGAATTCCACAAGTGTTTCCTCCCTTCGTACATAAGCCACATTTACACAGCGTATAATGCGGTGCAAATCCTGTGGTGGTATGTATCCCATGCCACTATTTTTTTTTCCACGGGTGCCAAGAGAAACAGCCGCCAGCGCCCCTCTGCCCGTCGTCGCCGCCGCCGCCGCCGCCGCCGCCGCCGCTGCCTCCCCCGAGCGCCAGTGCCAACTGAGAGTTTCGCGAGGCGGCGGGCGGGCAGGCACGTTGCACCTCACGCGTAAACATTCCGAGGAAAGCCGTGAGCTCATCGCTCTCTGTTTACACGCGGGCGGGTAGGCGAGTGGGCGTCGCGGGGTGGGGTGGGGCGGGGTGGCACTGGCGCTGACGGCAGCCAGCCCGCGGCGTTGGCAGGCGGCGCGCGCCAGCGGGGGCGGGGGCGGGGGCGGGGGCGGCCTAAATGCGAGTCCGGGAGAGCACAGCGTTGCCACAGCCATTGGCGCTCGGCTCGGCGCTCATTCCCCTTCGGTGTTTAGGTGTGCTCAGTCCGCCCCCCCCTTACACACAAGCACACACACACACAGAGGTATTGCTTGCACTAGTTAAATAGTAATTGCAAACAGTCGTAAAATGAGCTATCATAAATGTGAAAAATGAATTTGAAATTTGTAAATATGTTGAATTAAAAATAATAAAGATAAAAATGCCTGTGGTATTGCTGACGTAATGGAGCATGCTGAAAAGTCTCACATTACCTCCCCCCCTCTCTCTCTCATATACACACACGCGCGCGCGCGCGCACGCAAAGAGCGTTCCCATCAACCGATTTCCAAAAAGCATTTCAATATCCCACGGATACTCAAAATGGCAGTTACTATCAACTCATTGCTGTAGGAATTCATTTCTAAATTCAAGTAAACATCATATTCCAAACCTAAAAGAGAAATGTTTGAAAAAATGACCTGTCCCCTATTGCTACGTGAAATAACATTCTCTAGACGCGTGGACATTTTCTGATGAAAAATGTCGATCATGCCGTGTTGACAATTGATGAAAATGAATCTGCAAGAACTTCGACTGGCACGTCCAATTGCCATGTAGTCATATTACTAAATGCATAACATGTTCGGCGCTTTTTCGATTCTACCCCACCTGTTCAGAGCCTGTAGAATGTGCAACTACATGTGAAATTAAACTAATTACTTAATATTCTACGCCATTGAATTACACGGGTGTACCTCTCTGCTCGGTAATTACGTTAAATAAAAATAGTTTGTATTGACAAGGGTGTATTGTATTGTTATCAATTTCAAGGAGACACAGAACAATGAGATAGGATAAGAGGGTATTGAAGAAAACGATTTATTACAGGGTTCATATGGAAATGGAAAAAATAGGGAAGATGGAGGGGGTTTAACATGCGAGAATTCTCGCACGGGTACGCTAGTCTGATATATTTCAAATCAATGTGTTCGGCTTCTCATACGATATATCCTGTACTATGTATTATATACAACAATTTACAAGGACTCGCAACATCGCCTGCCCCAAAACAAATACGAGAGTACACAAGAATGTGTGCAGAGCAATCATGGACTGTCCAAACCAGTCCCTAGTAGTCAGTACTAGTAAAGTGCGTCATTAGGGGAAACGACGTTCAAGAGCTTTTCGATAAGAGGAAGGAGGCGTACAACTACCACGCACGCGAACAGTGAAACTTAATGGTCGGGACGCAGCCAGGCCCTGGGGCGACAGGCGATGGGCTCCGTGCCCGACCTCTCTGCTCACGAGCTGCCCACTAACGCTTGCGGGCCGGGCGGGGCGGGGCGGGGCTGGGTGACGCGGGGCGGAGCAGGGTGGAGCGGGGTAGGGCGGGTGGGGCGGGGCGGGGCCGGGCGGGGCGGAGCAGTGTGGAGCGGGCGGGGCGGAGCAGTGTGTAGTGGGGCGGGGCGGGGCGGGGAGGGCGGGTCTGGGTGGGCGGGGCGGAGCGGGGCAGGGCGGGTGGAGGCGGGCGCGGTCTCGAGCCTTCATTAAGACGCCGTCTGTCGGTTGCAGCGGGGAGTGGGCGGACGTGCAGTACAACAGGCGAAGGGAACTCGACTGCGACAGGGTACTACACGCGGCCGCGGACATGCACGCGGGCGAGTAACGGGGCTTGCTTTTTACTCTTAATTGTCGGTCACGGCGCGGCGCGGCGCGACGGCGGGGACAGTGGACGCTGGCGGGTATTGTGTGGCAATGCTGTAAAGGGGCGGTTGGGGTAGGGGAAGGGGAAGGGGAAGGGAAAGGGGTGGGGGCGGGGATCGGGGTGGGGGTGGCGCACGGCGTGGGAGGGGAAGGCAGAGGATGGCAATGGGAGACGTATGTCCCGAGCGGACTTCGTATATCGAACGCACAGCGGTATGGTAATGTAGAGTGCGGGTAGTAGATTCTAGATATATTTTATTTCGCACTATAATCCGAACCATTGTATTTCAAAAGAACGACGAAGTACATGCTGGTTGTCAGAAAGCTCAAATATTAACTCAACGTATGAGTATTTTTGAAAAATGACATTCCTCTGAAATACTATACGGCAGTCAGAGGATCAGTTTTGAAATAAAGAAGCCCCCCCCCCCCAAAAAAAAAATGGAGGTGTTGATGGTGGACTGGTGGGTAGGATGTAATAAATACTGTAGAGCGGGAATCGTATTGGGGTTGCGGAGTTGGAGAAAGAAGCGATGCAGTGGGCGACATGTTGGGGGAAGCTTGTGGCAAGAAGAGTGTGGTGCTGGTGGCCATCAAGGCGGCTCCACACATTCGGCATTCGCCGAGCAGCGAGATACTGCTCGCCCAATCCGGAAAAGCTGATGTGTTCGGCGAATGTTCCTTCCTTTGTCCAAAATACAGACACGTGGTGGATAGGGCGAGCACCGAACATTTGTCACTCGGCTAACAGCAAGCAACTCGTCGATTATTTGTGATTCGGCGAGCGCTTGTTCGCTATTCGACGTGTAACGAATGTGTGGAGTCGTCTTCACAATGGGGGTGGGGGAGGGCAATGACGACTGTCGAATAAAATATGCTTGTGGTAAGTATCGGTTGGTGAGAGTGCGGTATGGTATGCAGGGGAGAGGCATGTAACGTACACAGTGTGGAGGCCGACCAGTGCGGCAGGCGTGGCTGCGAGCCGTGTGTGTGTGACGGAGGTTCGACGGGTGTGGCTTGTTGGGTGGCGAACAGTTTGATGCGAGGAGCGAGTTGAGAGCGGCGGGCAGTGTGGTGAGCCCTTCACAACCTCCCCTCTCCCTCTCCCTCCTCGCCCGCCCCCAACCCCCGCACACGCCCCACCCACGCCGCCGCCCCGCCGCCTGTGTCGCTGCCACCGCAGGCTCGCTCGTTGCCGGCAGGCAATTCATTACTGAGCGGCCCTAACGAACCGGCGAGTCTTTAGCGACCCTGCCGCCGCCGCCGCCACCCCCGTTCTTGTGGCGGCCGCGGCCGGGGGTGTCAATCTAAGCGGATGTCTCTGACTACAGAGACTGCACGTGCTGGTAGAATTATGCTCCGAAAGCGGTCACAGTGAAAGCCGACGAGTGAATGTTTCTGTTAATGACATAACACGTGGTACGTTTAACTTATAGAGATCCGGCTATTTGTGTAGGAATGGATTCGTGAATCGCTGCGATGCAACATGAATTTCAGATCAAATCTTTCGATTATGCTCGTTGTATATTATTGATAATTAACTACGTCAATATTTTTAACATCGAAAAATATTGCAATTCAGTGTTGCCACGACTATCTACAGTTAACTATTATTTTAATAATACAGAATCTCACGTGACAGTTCTGTTTATAAACCGTGAATTTCGGGTATTCGGATAGATTACTTCCAATAAATAAAAGGTAAAGCACAGGATTTGAAAAGTAGAAAATGAAGTAAATGTTGATGCTGACATCACTGTATTTTCAGAAAACCGAACGACTATTATATACATAACGTATGCTCATTGAAAAGTTTTATGAAAATGTGTTTTCGAACAAACACAACATGAAGTTGCATTGGTCGTCTGCTTACTGATAGTACAACATAAAACGATCTGAAACTCGTTTAAATTCCCGTAACGTTTAAACAGTAGGCATTAAGTCGACTATTGCACCATTCATTAGCCCATTACCGTTCATCTACAAACGCATGTTAACGAAAGTAATGGACGATCCATTCTTTACGATGCGGCAATAAAATTCAATGATATACATCAGCAGATGTGGATATTTAAATGAAGCAAAACATGTAGATTTTTCTCTGACAGAACGTCCATTATATCCAACGTAACATTTCACTCTCGTTTGACAAACAAGTCACATTTATAAAGCACATAATTTATAGCGTTAATTATCTTGAGTTGTTAGCCGAGTTCAGTATGGTTCAAGTCCTTGTAGAATAGTAAAAACACTTTGAAAATCAAAAATACATTATGTTTATTCAATGCAACTTTCAAGTTTGCCGGGCTAAACATTTATAATCATCGCCGAAAAGTTTCTTAGAAAGAAAGAAAGAAAGAAAACTCAAAGAAAAAGAAGGAATGAAAAAGAAAGAAAGGAACGAAGACAGAAAATATTAAATGAAGAACGGTTTCGATTGATCATGACGCAATGTTGTGCTTTTCAGCACCCACACCTAGTTTTTTAAATTGCTTTTTTTAAAACTGACTGATCATGTAATGAACGTCTGCAAATATTTCGTTCATTAATAGGGTTTGCTCTTAAAAAATATTCCACATTTACATAATGCTGCTTTGTCAAAGGCGTCATGTTCCTTTTTTTCATTCCCCTTTTTTTCGTTTTCTTTTTTGATTCACTCAAGACGAAAATACACTCACTCATAAAATGTTGAGCAATACTGAGACCAATACGTGATGAACTAGCAATACGAGATGGAACCGCAAAATTTTTTCAACAGACATTCTGTCACTTTGTATGTGTTTTTAATTACAAGACTCCCATGTATTAAGTACCAGTTCGAGAACCACGGATCTCCTCAACTGACGCAAATCCGATCCTGATCGACGTCTTGATCAGCGTCAAAGCACGAGACGCCGGAGTGTACGCTGCACCGAGCTGCAGACAGGTTAGCGACCTCGGCGGCGGCGCGGAATTTGGACAGCCCTGCGTGCACGCGCGCGGCAGGCAGGAGCGGCGCGGGGCGGGGTGGGGCGAGGGTACGGCGAGGGCAGGGGCGAGGGCGAGGGCGAGGGCGGCGGGTCGATAGCGAGCGGCATGAGCGAACGCGCCCATGGGCTGTCTGCCCGCCGTTGGCGGAGTGAAGCGCGCCGCGCAGCGGGGGCGGGGTCGACCGTCGCGTGAATGACCGGCCGGACGGAGCGCGGCCGTGCGCGCCGCGATGGCTGCGGGCAGCCCCACCGCGCGGGCAAGCAGAGCGCGTTGGCCCAGGCGCCGCCCTGGGGACCGCGCACGGAAAGCGGCAGCGAGGGCCAACGGAGGGCTGCGGGACGGACGAGCGGGCAGAAACAGAAAAGAGAAGCGCGGATGCGAAACGGAGGAGGTGGAGAGTTTCGGGTGCGCTAACGGAGAGTGTGTCGGGCGCAGAGAGGAGCGAGGGCGCGAGCGGAAGGCGAGGATACGGGAAAATGAGAAGAAATGAGACGAGTTTTCGGCGTAGCTGGGAGCGCGCGGCGCAATTAGCAGGGCGAGGGAGGGGGCGTGGCCGAGTGCAGCGCAGCGCCCGCCGCCGCCGCCGTTGCGCTGACTGCAGCGGCAGTAGGTCAGGGCCCCGCCCCGCCCCCTCCCCGGCGCCGGACGCCGTTCCGTGCACGTAATTGTGCCCCCCGCCCCCGGCCCCGCCCCGCCCCGCCGCGCCGCGCCCGCCATCGCTCCCCGCCGCGCCAGTTTATCCCTCGCGCGCATCTAATGAGATGTAAATGGGCGCCCGGGCGCTTTATTACGCAGCGGCGCGCGGCGGGTGGGTATATGGGCGCCCCGCCCCCGCCCCCGCCCTTGCTCCCGCTTCCGCCCGTGCGCTTCGAATCTATCGTGACGGGTCAGCCGAAGGCGATGCTGCCAGCACGTGAACGAGTGCTTGTTATTGTTAGTGACGGTAGAATTTAGCACTTTAAATTTGAAAGAATTTGAAGCATTTTGAAAACAAGGCTACAGCATTTTATAGCATAAAAATTAAGATTGAGTATTTTGTGGTATTATTAAGGGAGAACTCTGAGAAAAAAATTGAAGCTTTGCAGATTTTTCCATTAAAATCAGATAATAAGAGAATCTAACTTAATATTTCGCCGTTCGTCACGTCAAAAAATATAAAAGCGTAAGCGTAAGAAGTAAAGCGTGCATCGTAAGCATAGGGCCTTCCTCTTCTTCTTTTGACCTTCTCCGTACAGTGAACTGAGGAAGCTGAGAACCCTTCAGATGACCCTGAGCTTTTAGATCAGCTTTGAGACTTTCAGGATCAGGTTTTTTAATTGTTCTTCGTATTATTATTTTTACTTTCTTTTGTCAGTTTAATCATTCATTTAATTAAAAGTTAATAATACGGCCACTCTCAAATTAAATGTTTCCAAATATCGTATTGTTGTCGCCTATGTCGCATACCTAGTTAGAGAGCGAACATGAAGGAAACCATAAAATGCAATGTTAGTGTTATATTGCAAATTCTTGACCATTGCACTTTGTATGAAATTTCGAATTCTGTGATCTATTTCGCATTTTACTGCAAATTGAAAATCTTCAGAAATACACTGCACCGACCGTCAAACATAAAAATACTATTTTTTTCAGCGTTTGGTAAAAATTCGCATTTTTAGTAATTGCTAAAATCTACCATCTCTAGTTATTGGACCTTTGCCGCGCGCGCCTGCCTCGGATAGGAAATGTTCCCTCAAAAAGAAAGACTCACAATTTGCGAATCGGCGTCACAGACATTTCTATGTGTATCCGCCAGTAAAACCAGCAAATAATTTTTTAACCTTTTAGTTAAAATGTAATACATTTCGCGTTTTCCCATGTAAAGAATCCTCCATTTAACCGAACACACGTTAAAAGAAAAAATGTTGAACTTCAAATGCGCATCCTCCAAGATTTTGAATGCTTGAGATATCTCAAAGACTACAGAATTACCATCATTTCACGCGAATCCCTTTTGAACATTGAGATTACACATAACTATCCTTCCGAGAATTCATGACCCAGCAAATTATTCATTTCGAGGGCAGTAAACTTGCATTTTTCCCGAAGGTGATTTTATTTTACATATTAATTCAATTGTAAGTTAGAATTTCTAACAAATACTAATATTCACTGTCTATTCTGGTACATAGAGAGTGTTTTCTGTTCAATATACCCATCTAAAAAAATCTATAATCACGACTTTTGCTTTAGAAAACAGCTGAAGTACTTCTTTTTGTCCAGAAAATAAAAATTTGTAAAAATTTGAATAGCTACCAATGTTAACAATTAACATTGCAGTTTGTATATTGATGACTTTTTTAACGTTCACATGACTTTTTAGGAATAAAATTCACTCAGTGGCATTAATGTCTACATTTCATTTAATGTTGATCTTTTCGCAACAACGACCTCATAAACGGCCGTGTTCAAAGTGTGGGCGCAAGCCATCTTAAAATTAGGAACTGGGGCAATGCACGGCGGAGGCGGAGGCTGAGGCGGAGGCGCTGCAGCGCAAGTGTCTAGTGGGCCTGGAGATGGCGGCGCGGCGGGTGGCAGTAGCGCTTCAAGTGGTAATATTAGCGGCGGCGGCGACGGCGACGATGGTAACGGCGGTTATGGGCCCTCCGAGCAAGGAACGACGCCGTAAAAGAAGACGGGAGGGGAGGGGCGTGGCGCGGCGGGACTGGGCGTGGCTGGGAAGGGCGGAGAGGGGCGGTGCTGTGCGGAGAGGGGCGGGACAGTGCAGAGAGGGGCAAGGCGGGAAGAGGCTGGGCGGGGTGAAGAGGGGCGGAGCGGAAGGGAGCGGGGCGGGGCGGGGCGGGGCGGGGCGGGGCGGGGCGGGGCGGGGCGGGGCGGGGCGGGGGCGCGGCGGGGCGAGTGAAGTGGGTGGGGCGAAGCGGGGCGGGCCGGGGCAGGCAGAGGACAGAGACCACGGCAACTCACAGCGCTGCAACATCTCCGGAGAATCGCAACAGACGACATTAACGGCGCAATCAATGCGGAATGACTTTTTCGCGTATCTTAAAGCACGCGAAAAACGTTTCGTTCAATAACCTCCACTTGTTACAGAATAGCTGCCAAGGCGGGTTTTTCCAAAAACAACAGAAACACGTCAACTTTTGACGAAGGCCAAAAAAAATTAGTTTGTGCTTTTTGATCTTTCTTGAATTTGGAAGTGCGTGTTATAGCTGGAAGCTTGCTATGCGCCTCCCCCTCTGGAACGCGAGATCCAGTTCCGACCTACACGTAGGCTTGCAGGGTTTCCCTCTCCAGGCACCTCAGCCGAACACCGCCGTAACGGGACAAGCTCTAAGCTCCTGACTGGGCTGACGACGTCTTCACCAGTGCACTGAGAGATGGAGATACGGATGAGGAAGGAAAGATCACGGACGTAGGTGAGCTATTTGATAAAGGCCGTCTCCCGCATTTGCCTGATCATGATCGGAGAAATCACAAACAACTAGCGATCAGATGAACTGACCACTGGAATTCTCCACAAACAAGTGGCTTGATTCGAGCTATTATTGCTAGTGTCGAAACTTCGCTCCAGATGGGACTCAAACTGTAGGACCCACCGGACAGCAGCATTGCAGAAGCAAGGGTTGTTGGCACGAAGTTATCTATGACAATAAGAATGTCATATATTGAAGAGGCTTTGTGAAGCAGGATCATTGCCAGAGCTGAAGTTCTCTTGGGCGGAAAACAGGAAGTTGAGCAGCGCGAGTCAGGGCAGGCCAGGAGCCCCCAAAGCGCGTTCGGGTATCGGGCGATCTTTAGTGTCGGCGGACGCAAACGCCCCGCTGGAGCCCTGACAGAACGGGCGGGTGAGACGACCCGGGGGGAGGGAGGGGAGCTGTTGGGGCGTGGGAGGGGGGTTGAGGAGGATGCAGGGAGGGGCGGGGCTGCATTGCGGTCGCGACGGTATCTCCCGCGCCCGGGCCGCGCGGCCGCGCTCCGCCGCAATAAAGGAACGCTAAATAAGTTTTATAGTCGCGTCGCCTTCGTGCCGCCGCGCCGCGCCGCGCCGCGCTGCACCCCGCCCCGCCCACCCCACACTCTCTCGCCCCCCCAGCGCGCAGTCAACGGCGACCGCCCAGCTCTGCAGGCGCCCTCGCCCACGCCCACGGCCGTCTCAAGGCGCGCGTCGCAAACAGCAAAATACGGGACCTACATTTTAGTAACCTTCATATTCAGTTTGATCGACTGATTGTTAGTGATTCCGGGCGCGTCAACAACGCAGGTCATTAGTCCCGTAAGTGTAGTGCATGTTTTTTTCAAAGGGAGGTGGCGTTGATCTTGCCCCACTGGATGGTGAGATCCGGTGCCGACCTACCGTCGACCAGCGGGGTTTTCCAGGTACAACCAGGTATCTCCCATCAGCGGGGCACCGCCCAGCTGGGACAAGTTCTAAGTCTCCAACCGGTCTCCCGGCATGTGTGGTAGTGTAGTGCATCTTAGTGTAAGTGTGAGGATAGGGCAAGGAAGAGGAAGGAATGATCGCGCGCGGTCCGTGGCCCGTTTGGTAGGGTACTGCTCCGGCATTCACCTGCTGTTGATCGGAGAAACCACGGAAAACTACCAATCAGAGCAGCTGGCAGCTAGAATTACCATCCAGACAGTGACTGAATTTAACCTGTCTGAAAAGCTAGTGTCGAAACATATTCAGTTTGAATATAACATGTGCGATTCTATATACTTAGTATTTATAGTAGTATTTGTGTCGATTATGAATATGTATGTTATTCACCTGTCTATACAAAGTTGTAAAATAAAATTCATTCATTCATGTGATTCTTTTTAAAATCAAACGAATTCAGTTGGAAATATAATATAAACAATATAAATACATGTTTTGGATGCTCACTAATTCTGCGCCTAGTAACGGAATAGAAGCGTTAATACTATTTTACATATTGGTCTAGTCACATTAGCAATGCTAAATAATTATTAATGTAAACAGTACGTTTCAATTTTAGATATTCCAACTTTTCCTCCTTTTGTGTTGTACTACAGGAAATGAATACAAGTGTGAGAGTACATGTGTTTGAAGTTACATTTTGCAACAGCCGACAACAACGGTTATTCTTTTCAGGAAAATGGCAGAAAACTACAGGTCGCAAAACTAAACACGTCATGTAAATAAATCGAAAAGGAATGCAACCACAACGACTTTAGAGTAAAAGGGTTACATTGATAACAAAGCTAGTATAATTAACAATGAAATATCTATGAAAACAGTGTGACCTGGAAGACTTTTTAAAATTAAAGTTCGTCAGAAAAATACTTTTGAATTAAGTAATTCTTGATTTCCGAAACATAGTTGATTAAACAGTAGCAATTACGGAGGGCCACAGGTCATCGGTCTGTGTACATTCGAGACCTACATCCTATCTCGACAGCCTTCCCCTCAGCATGAACCCCGCAGAGGGCTATAACTCCTATTTAAACCGCGCATCCAAGGAAAAACACTCCCGAAGTAATTTCCTGGCTCCTCGCCAATGAAGGCGAAATCTGTTTCCGCGCCCCGCGATTAACCAACTTCCAGGAACTTCTTCCTAATCTTTCGACTACGGCGCAGCGAGTGGCCAGGAGCAGAATGTGAGGAAGATGGCAAGCCCGGAGGGGGGCGGAGCGGGGGAGGGGGCTGCGAGGAGAATGGAGAGGGGGACTTAGGGCGGCCGCAGCGCGGTCTGGCGACAGTTCGGGGTTCACTCCCGCCCCAGGCGACTGTTTATCCTCCCGCAACCAATCTAAGTTTGGTTCGAAGGCGACGCGCTTCAGACCGCTCTGTTACCCCGCCTGAATAATTTATAAGCGCGCGGAAACCAACATCGTCTTTAAAGCGAGTTCATAAACTGGCTGCGGGGCGGGTGCCGAGCTTGCCACGGCCACCACAGTGACCTCAGTTGTGCGGGGCTTTGGGGGCGGAAATCAGTCTTTCTTCGAGCAGACGAAAAGGTCACAGGGAGAACCAACGTAAGGGAAGAGAGCGTGAAGCAAAAGAGTAAATACAAAGAACGAAGAGGCTCAGAAGAGGAAGATTGATTGATTGATTTTTTCGTGTTTCCGGGCGCGTCAACTGCTTCGGTCATTAGTCCCGTTAGTGTAGTGCATGTTTTTCTCGGAAGATGGCGATGATCATCCCTCGCTGGATGGCGAGATCCGGCGCCGACCTACCGTCAGGTAGTGGGGTTTCCCCCTAACCAGGACTCTCCCACCAGCGGGGCACTGCCGCAGCCGAGACAAGCTCTACGCTCACGACCGGTCTTCTGGAATGTGTGGTAGTGTAGTGGATGTTAGTGTAAGTGTGTGTGTAAGGGGAGAGGAGAGGACAAGGAATAGGAAGGACAGATCGCGCGCGGTCCGTGGCCCGTTTGTTAGGGTACTGCTCCGGCATTCGCCTGGTGTTGATCGGAGAAACCGCGGAAAACTACCGATCAGAGCAGCCGGCCGCTAGAATTCTCCTCCAGACAGCGACTGAATTCGACCTTGCTGAACAGCTAGTGTCGAAAATCCTACCTTAAACCTAGGACGTCCCGGTCAGAGGCGCTGCGGAGACATCAGTTGATGCACTGAGCTCCCGCTCCCGGTTAGAAGAGAAGGACGTCCGAGTGTGACGTTAAAGGAAACGACGGAGGGGATATGGATCGCGGCGGGGGCGATAGTGACGAAGTCAACGACGATGATGACTACAAATCAGAATTACGGCAGTGTAAAGTTGTGGAGTTAAATCATTACGACACGTAAAAAGGCTTTAAGGAACTTGCCTTCCGGGCCAGTAAATAACACGAACCAGAAGTTACCAGAAGATATGAATAGCAAGTTCTGAGAGACGGCCGCGTTTACAAGTTCGCCGCAGTTCAGAAAATAAGCCGGTGGCGGCGAGGACGGGTCGGGGAGTGGGAGCGAGTGGGATAGAACAAACAGGGACCCTACCCCTTATTCCTCCGACGTATCTACTCTTCGGCCCCGTCTTTTGAAGTTGTTCTTTCGAGTAATGACGCAGCGTTTACTGCCTGAAGAGTAATATTTCCTCCCTTGTAGTTTCGATTTATGAAAACTCTAAATAACTGCACCGAAGTAAGCTACCAACTTGTACAGCAATATTTTACAATACCATTAAAGGATTTTGAACATGACACTTTCACTCGAATACGTTTGTTACAGGAAACATTGCATCTTCAGGACAGAAACTTACATTTTGCAGCAATTAGAAAGATTTTAGGACAATGAACGACAGATGATTCGGAAGAGATAACAAAGGAAGTCGCCTTTAGAAGACCCACTAGCTCTCAGGAAGACCCACGAGCGCGTAGGATGAAAAATCAGAAAGTATGAATTAAGAAAAAATAGGCATGATTATTTGACTTCAATTTATGTTTGGTTTGAAACCATCACTGAATAAAAAACGCATTGCTCTTTAAATCCAAAGCCGCGACATCGCACACAGCCAGCAGGAGCGAGAAAACGTTGACCACTACTCGGAGCTAGGAATGCAACACCGATGCCGATGTTTTCAAAACGTGCATGTTTCCATTAAAAACATAGATAACTATCTCTCGCCCGAGATTATCCTGATGTCCTGGTATTTCCTTTGTTTTTCCTCGTATTCCGCACATGGAGAGGCGTTTTATAACTTTGTTTTCGGTTACATTTTAATTACACAATAATATACACCGCCGCGTCAAATTAAATTTTATGGCGCATGAATTTAAAGTTAGAGGTAACAAAATCATCTATAAAACATCGGTGTTTAAAAATCTCCATGGTTTTTGATCAATGTACAGTCAACTTCGGTTGTAGTGAACTTCTGAAGACTTTTTGGTCCACTTTATCCGAGCTTCACTACATCCGAGCTTCACTACATCCGAGCTTCACTACATCCGAGCTTCACTACATCCGAGCTTCACTACATCCGAGCTTCACTACATCCGAGCTTCACTACATCCGAGCTTCACTACATCCGAGCTTCACTACATCCGAGCTTCACTACATCCGAGCTTCACTACATCCGAGCTTCACTACATCCGAGCTTCACTACATCCGAGCTTCACTACATCCGAGCTTCACTACATCCGAGCTTCACTACATCCGAGCTTCACTACATCAGAGCTTCACTACATCCGAGCTTCACTACATCAGAGCTTCACTACATCAGAGCTTCACTACATCAGAGCTTCACTACATCAGAGCTTCACTACATCAGAGCTTCACTACATCAGAGCTTCACTACATCAGAGCTTCACTACATCAGAGCTTCACTACATCAGAGCTTCACTGTATCAAAGCTTCACTACATCAGAGCGGGGCTATATCAGAACTACGCTGTATTCGATGATGTCAAAAATAAAATGGAATTTCTCCACAATAATATATTGTATTATTAACATCCATGTTTTGTTGTCGGTCGCATCACTGGCAGGCCCAGTCGGAGGCCTCGCCGACGCCCGCCTTGCCCCCGCCCTTCCCCTCCTAGCCGGGGGGCATCGACACGCAGCGGCACGTGTGCGTGCACGTGCGTGCGGGGAGGGCTGGAGCCGCACACGTCTGCGCCCGCCCCTTCCCCTGCCCCCCACCCCGCCCCGGCGGCCTCGAGCCCTTTGTCTTCCGCTGGCGCCCCCTCCGCCATAACTTTTAATTTCCTCTCCCGGCCCCCCGCAGCGCCCGCCGCCCCGTTACGCCCCGCGCCGGCATCCGCTGCCGCCTAACGCCGCGCTGCCTCTCCTGCAAGCCCGAGCATCTCTTGCAGCAGGGCTAAGGAAGATCGGAATGCAACAAATGTCTTCTAAAATGGACTCCGGCTGGCGAAAACTTCTCAAAAGTCTTTAGTTTTAATAATCTAGACTCATGACAGACAGATGTTGGCAGAAGCAAAGGCAATATGAATTTTTTTCACTGAAACTCGTACGAAAGCTCTCATTGCGGATACGTCCAGATTTTCAAGTAAACATTTACGACACTGTTCGCACGCATCATGAAGCAAGGAAGAATTTCTCAGTGCTATAGTGGCACGTCTCATACTGAAACAAGCGTTTATGGAATGTGTAGTTTGGTAACAAGTGCGTTTTATTCACAGCAAACGGTGATTTTGTTTAATATAAAGATATTTTTCTTACCCAGTTTCATTCTCTTTTCTGATTATTGAAATGTATGTAATGAATATGGCACGAGTGAAATAAAACGATCTAATGCTTTCTTCACTCCCACCACTTGCCGATCACGTGGGGTCTTCATAGCACTGTGTTTACTGGCGTATTCACAGTTGACCCTTCGCCTCCACTCTCACGCCGAGGCATTGCGACTTTGTTCAGCGCTACCTCAACCGCCTGCGCGCGCACCACGTCTAGTTCCCAGCTGTCCTCATCGAAACTGCATCTGCCCGTTTTTACGCAGCTTGTAGTATCTCCACCATCACCTCCTTCGTCTTCGGTTCTGCTCCAATCCTCGCCCTTGCTTGCACATCTGCCAGTACCGCCTCCAGCGCTGACTGCACGGTCCCTGCCCACGGCCGCCTCCGCCGCCGCCGCCGCTGCCACCGCCGTCACCGCCGTCGCCTCCGCCGCGGCCTCCGCCTCCGCCTCCGCCTCCGCTGCCACCTCCGCCGCCGCCGCCGCCGTTCGCCGCCCGCCCTCCCCCTGTTATCGTCCGATCCTGAATTAGGACCACCCTCCTTCCTCTTCCCGTGCCCTCCCGTGGTTGTCCGCGGAGATTTGCATACAAAAGAGCCGGTGGAGGGGGCCGGTCGGGGCGCGGGCGAAGGGGCCGACGTCGTCGCTGGGCGAAGGCGGCTGCACACGCGGCGGAAGGAAGCACGGGGACCAATTATCAGCTCGCGCACGAGGCGGCACGGAAAGGTGGCGGGAAGATGTCTACAAAGAACGAGGCTTCAGCTGTCGAGACTCGACAGAGCTCACACCACTTTACGATGATGAAACGGTTTCAGTTTTTTAACGGAATTTACTTTGAGCATCTGCGATTTATTTAATACCACCATGTAATCTAAATATTCTCAATCTCTTTTATAATGTGTAGATGTATTTGGACAAGTACAATTTTAAAAAATACCAGAAAACAAAGAAAAACAACAAAAATGTTTAAGTATTACAATACAAAATCTGCATGTATACAAATATATACTTGTGCATGAGTGAACGGAATTAGCTAGAGTTGAAGGAAAGTTAAAAGCAACATTTCTTTATTACAAGTGATTAGTGAACTAGCTTCCGATGTCCTCTTAGACGGTATTCTTTTGGTGGAATGTGTTCACATTTTTTTAAAACTTGAGTCTCTTTCTGCCGAATCGAGAAGTATACCCAAATATTTCGCGAACTTAACATGAATTTTAGGCTTAGCAACTAAAGACGGAAAATTTACATTTGATGAAGAAAGTCGTGTCACTTATATATTAAGGTCCATGGCAAAATGTGTGAAAATGAAATAAGAAACAGGTTGGTCATATTTAAACGATAATACAACAGGATCCTGCAAAAAGCGACCCTCAAAATTTCCCCCGGCTGGCGCGGCAGCGCAGGGGCGATTCCCAGGGGGGGGGGCGAGACAGTGATCGCAGGAGGGGGAGGGGAGGGGAGATAAAGGCGCAGTTTGTGGTCCTTTTGTGGCAAGTGGCGTCTGGCGAGAGGACGCTGCAGCGTCTAATGTCAGGTAAGTCGGCCGCGGGGCTGCTTCCTGGACGCCGTGCGCAGAACCGGTTCGCGTGCTGTTCGAGCGGGGTGGACGGGACACGCGGCAAAACGCTTGCTTTTCCACGCACTACACATACTCGACTGGACTACTTCTGCCATTTTGGGCTCTCCTTTAAATGCAGAATTGTCAGACAATCAAATAAACTCAGACCAAGTTTTGAAGGAAGAAAATCAGAAGCGCCCGTTCAGCCATTGTTCAAAACAATCACGAACAATTTCACAACTGTATCAATTTTTTTCAGCAGATACTCTCAAAAGATGATTTTAAAAGAACATTACATTAGACAGTTAGGTTAGGGAGAAAACGAAAGGTTACTAGTAATAGCTGACTAATTGTGGGAGAAGGTAATTAGAAATTAGCCTCAGTTTGTGGAGTACAAAAATACTTTAAGAATATTTACTGAGGTCTATTACAGCAGGAAACGTCGAAGCCTTCCAGCAAGGACATCACTTCTAAAGATAAACAATTTGAAGTAAGTTTGATGAAGGTTTATCGCGCATCAAAAAAGCGCTAAATAGAAGCAAATCTAAGCTAAAAGAACAAATATTCCCTGAAATATTTATTTAAAATGGACAACAAACAGCAACTATAATTATAAAGTGTATGATACATAAAATAAAAGAATAAATTAGTACAAACTATTCTCGATTTTCAAATAAATGATCGTAAGTTTGAGGAACAAGGAGAAACTTTCTGACAGCGTGATCTAAGAAAAACTGAAAAATAAGTATACATTTTAAGTAAATTCTATTCACACAGGCCGATACATTATCGTTGTGAAATGGAAAACACTTGAAGGTTTAGCTGCTATCGCATCACTTGCATTGTTCCAGTATCGATAGGTGGCTTTTACTGAGCTAATCATGCGCATACAAATCCAACTAGTACCGACATTCTCATTAGCAAGATAACACCATGTTGTAAACAAGAAATAATGCGAAGTAATTAATGTAATATGTTAATCTGTTCGAATGAGATAATGTAAATGCCAGATGCGGATACATTCACTGGTATCAGTTTCGTAACTCGGTCATCTGATCCACATCACATGGCAAACAACAATCTGTTGTTGTTGTTTTTTTTTCGCCGTAACGCAATTAAATTAGTAGTAATTCAATACACAACGATGTCGGAATTCATTTTTTCTCACAAATGAGTTAGGAGTCTTAATTTTTTGAGGAGACTAATGAAGGTAATGGATACTTGTGTACTACATGAAATCATGACACCTGCAACTTAATCATATGCTAATAGGATGACCATGAAAAATAAACGCGTTCACAATAATTAATTGAAATCTGATAAAATGAATTTGTCAACATAGTAAATTAGAATAGCATACGCATTTTTGTTGAAATCGATGTTACGGTGTTTTGGTAATTTCCGGAGCTGAAAGGTGGAGAAGTTGCGAATTGTTTGCGGTGTGATATTTTCTAGCTATAAAAAGTAAAATATCTGTCATTCGCTCTAACTGAAGTGAACCTCTTCCCTCACTAACATTATTATGTAGACATTATACGAAATGCGAAAAGGAGAATGAAAAAACGCACGTTAATGTTATTGAATCGATTCATCACATCATACGTCAATCATATGTCAATATTGTACATTAGATACCGTCAACCATATTCATGTACTTGTACATGTCGTATCATGATTACATCTAATTTGATTCTGCTAATATCGACAAAAGTAGGGTATCGTCCCAAAAGGGGCCGTCCGGCAGTCATTGGTCGATCTCCATTTGATTGTCAGCGATCAACGGATTTGATCATACCTTGAGAATACCTTCAGAAGGCGCATGTGAGCCGCGTACTGCTGAAGGCGGCAAAAATACAGCTCAACTACGGCTGAATCCAAACATACATTGATTGATTTATTGATTGATTGATTTTTTCGTGTTTCCGGGCGCGTCAACTGCTTTGGTCATTAGTCTCGTTAGTGTAGTGCATGTTTTTCCTCGGAAGATGGCGGTGATCTACCCCCTCTGGATGGCGAGATGCGGTGCCGACGTACCGTCGGCTAGTGGGGTTTCGCCCTAACTAGGACTTTCCCACCAGCGGGGCACCGCCCCAGCCGGGACTAGCTCTAAGCTCCCGACCGGTCTCCCGGAATATGTGGTAGTGTAGTGCATGTTAGTGTAAGTGTGTGTGCAAGGGGAGAGGATAGGACAAGGAAGAGGAAGGACAGATCGCGCGCGGTCCGTGGCCCGTTTGTTAGGGTACTGCTCCGGCATTAGGCTGGTGTAGATTGAAGAAACCACGGAAAACTACCGATCAGAGCAGCCAGCCGCTAGAATTCTCCTCCAGACAGCGGCTAAACCAAACATATAGCAGAAGGCGTTGAAAAATCAACAACTTCCATTGCGCATGGCTTACATTTTCACTCACAACTAGGGATGGCAAAAAAACATCGATGTTTTTGAAACATCCATGTTTTCCACCACAAACATCGACATTTTGCTTTCAATGTTTTCTTCACATGGATTTTTTTTAATTTTTAATTTTTTTTTAAAATAAAGGGGTTTAAACACGTTGAAGAGTAGCAGCAATCTACAGCAATGTCGTTGTTTTGCGCTCATCCTCTTTATCACGCTGCACATTTCGCCTGGGCAATCTGAGGGGATTTTTTGGTTGTTTTCCTTCGCTGGTGTATGAATGGATGTGACTAAAGCGTAAAGTAGCGAAACACGATCTTATTTATTGTCAATTTTATTCTTTACATTATATAATTTTTATTAACATACTACTAACATGCTGATAACCAAACAATAAAATATATCCATTTTACGTACTGTAATTAAAAATGGAAAGGAAATAGCATGTTTATTAGTCTGTAATGAAAACATCGAGGTTTTTCGTCGATATTTTCATCAACATCGAAAGCCCTTTACCGATGTATCGAAATATCGATGTATCCATGTTTTGGTAAAATTTGCCATCACTACTCACAGAACGATTTTCCTAAGGATGAGCCAAAGTGACAGCTACGTAACTGAAGGTTCTGTGGTCGTTGTGCCCTCCAGCCCATTAGACTCCCTTCCAGTTCTCGTTTGCAGTTGGCTAACTTGTAAATGGCTTCGACGCTTATTTTTGTGATGTCCTCGTCCAACAAAAAAACAGTGCGCCGCGAGAAATAATTGAAATTCGGAAGTGCAGTGTTATGTGCTCTTCTGTAAAATATCTTTTTTTCCAGTAACATTACATTACATTTACTGTTTGTGTGATAAATATTATGTTTATTTTAAAACCGAGACTTGAATGAAAGATGCGTACCGGTGCACGTGTTTCCGGCTTAAAATAATTTTTCTTTCTATTTACATTCGTGGCAGTTTTCTTTTATTGATTGTGAGAACATGTTAAGAGATTTTCCACATAGGTAATTAAATTAAAATATTTCCCAGACTCGCGTACGTGCATATACCTCAGCGAAACTCTTGTACTTCTGTATACTGATGTTTCCAAATACTTTACGAAGAGGCGTGGCTGAACAGCTGTCGCGGCAGAGGGATACTTTTCTGAATAACATGTGATGTTCACTTGCTACGCGAACTGTCACTTTGGCTCATCCTCAGGAAAATTCTTCCATACGCCATCAGCTGCCACGAGCCAACTTGCTGTCCGCCGTCCAAGCTTACACTGTGAACGTTTTCACGGCGCGTGGAGGTTCGAGTGAGCCAGAGCACGGGCGGGCGTCGCGTCCTGCGACTGAGTCAGCCAGCGCAGAGGCGCCGGCCGACGGGAGCGGGATGACCAGCGCCAGTCGCGGAGAGGAGGCGAGCGGAGAGGAGAGGAGCCGAGCGGGGACGGGCTGAACAATGGCCCGCGTGACCGCAGCCGCGCGTGGGGTTTCGTTCCAGACGCCGCCGCCGCCGCCAAAGCCCTCTCGACTCACAATGGCTCGGGGTGTGATGGCAGGGGCGGTTGTCGCTGCTTCAGTCTCTTTCCACAAGTTTCCGTTCTTTAGGCGCTTCAACCGCCCTAACCTTTGTTAAAGGCTATTGGATTACTGAATTGGTAATTTCGATATACCAGTACCCAACTACTACATCGATAGAAACTTAGCAGACATAGCTTTTCTTTATGGACGTAGTACACTCTTGGGGAATATAAGCTAGGATTTATGAAATTATAAATCAAATAAACCTTAAAATATGTTGTACTAAGTGATTACCTACTTTGTCCAGGTATTTATCGCCATCATCTACTAAGCAGCCCTGTCCACCTTCCTTCCCTGCCTAATTCGCTTACACTGCCCTCTCTCGGCCAGCGCTGCCCATCCAGCCCTGCCAAGAACATTTTGCGATTTAATGAAATATGGGGCAACATTTTTGAACCTGCCCCCTCCGCTGTGAATTGTCTCGACTTCTCAGAAGTTTTCGAGCAAAATGAAAGAGTAATCGCTCCAATGGTTGGCAGTTTATTTCGGAAAGAACACACACACACACACACACACACACGCACAATAACTTCTTTATATAGAGAAATACATTTATTACAATTAATAAAACTATACTGAATTTGGTTAAGTTAAATATCATTTTTTATCCTTTAAATTCGTGACAATAACAAATTTTATTGGATGTATCGATACTAGTGGTTAGGCAACATTATCATCTTGGTTCTTCGATCTTTTGTTGACAAATCCCAAAAATTGTATTGATTCTCTTACAGATAAGTCTCGCTGTTCTCTCTCACACGAAAGAGACCCATACGATACGTAGCTGAAGGCTTCGTGAGACAAAATAGTGCCCAAGCTCGCCTCTTCACACTTATCACATTCAAACGGTGAATGTTCTGTACTCGTAGGAGTATTCAAGGATAAATTGGAAAGCACTAATGTGAAATTGATATTCATAAAGCGAATCGTGAATGTCTAAAATTTTATTTCCACCTTTTCGGATACATTTCCACCGTAACTGAGGGAAGAGCGAAAATGCATACATTCCAGGAATGTCACTAGCATTAAATAGAAGATAAATATTATATATCTTGCTTCGCCCTTTATTCTCTGCCCTTGACGAGAGGAGTGTTAAATTGATAAACGGCGAGAGGGAAATCGATGAAAATATGCCACGATATTAACTTCTTCATACATAGGACTTTAATTCCAGACTGTGATTAAAGGATCATTACATTTCTGTAATTGTTATTACTTTCTCTCTAGTGTGTATTTTGCATTTTACAACGCAGTTCAATTCCCAACTACGAGGCAATGATAACATCCAATAATCTGACGCGCAAAGGAAATAATCCGTGATACTTAAATCAAAACTAGGACACGAATCGTTTTCAATTTGCACAACTCTAGGCAGTCTGTAAACAAGGCGCGTTCGTTACCGCAACAAATGCCCCATACATCAAGGGGCCACAGGCGCAACCCGCGGACAGAGCGAGACATCGGGCAGATCTTGGGCACGGCTTAGCCGGCAGCTATTCAAAGCCCATAAAGGGTTACGGTCGTTCGCTCGGAGGGGACACTTCCGGCCGGCAGGGCGGGGCGGGGGAGGGGCGGGACTGCCCCGGGGGAAGAGGCAGCCGCAATTTGCAGTAAATCAAATTAGAGCGGGGAGGGGGACGGGGAGCTGTCCTCGGCGGCTGCGGCGGCGAGGGACGGCGAGGGACGGCAAAGTGCCGGCGACAGGCGACGACGGCCCGGTGGGTAGCGAGGCGCTGCGGCGGGTACCCACCACGTCGACGCCCAAGTTTTGCTGCCGAGAGGAACGCTCCACCCCCTCCCTCCCTCCAGACGCAGACCCGCTTCAGAACGCTCTCGACATAGAGGTGACAACAACATGCAATGTACGGCGTTGCGATTTCTGGCAGTGGCAGAAAACTACTAACAAAGACGTTGATATGGTATCACCTCAAGTCAAGATGTTTCCAATTTCGATTGTCATCTACACACGACTGAAAATTTAGAAATGTAGAATTTTGGATTCTTCTAAAAACAAAATTAATACCTATTTAATATTAATATTTTCATTATATTTTACAATTATTCCATAAAAGCATCTTTGATTGTACTTAAATGGCATGAAAATTACATACTGTTTTCTGTGACCATGGCACATCAGTCATACGAAGTATCGAACCTAAAATGTGAAAACAAAGAAAAACAGCCTTAAAGGGAAAACACGAATTTACTGTCTGATTTATTATGGGGACGACTCTCGAACGTTTCCAAACTGATTGTGCCATTTTGATATAGTTACTGTGATAATACGTGGTAATAATTCCAGTATGAAAAGAGGAAAGTATCTCTACCGATGCAAGTACAAGTTCCATCTCCTCCTGAAACGAGCTGGCCAGCGCTCTCACATTCCACTCCTCAGTCTCGAGGCAGAGATCGCGAGTTGAGAATTCTCCAGTGTCAGACGAAATGCACGAAGGTTATCTCGCCTCTCATTTTCTTACAAAAGGCTTCGTGTCATTAACACCACTTCGTCTATGCATCGCTTTCATCGCAACCTCTGTTACGTACATCGAAATTACAAATTGACAAACGAGGAAGGAAAATGCTTCTGGATTAATAATTTAATTTCTTGCTCTGTAATTACCCTCTCTAGTATCCACAATTCCCAACTGTTTGAGGAATACAACTGATCGAAGCGGGCTTGTGGATGGTATTATTCAGTCTCCTTTTTCACTTTTTCAGTTATTCATCTTGTGGAGTTTCGAACATCTCGTGAGGTATATTGCTGATCTTGATCAACTCATAAAAACGAATAAAGAAGGAAATGTGTTTGCATTATCAGGAATGATGGGCATAAACAATGTCTTATTATTCATAAACGTCGAACCACTGCTCACCAGACGTATGCATGCAACATGATAAGCACGCATCGTCCCAGCATACTGATAAAATTGCCAAAGACATGTGCTGATTCCAAATGTGTAAAACATGATGCTAGCTAACAATTCTTTTGTTTCAGTATAAATAAATTTACAATACTTTTGACTACAACTTCGTGTTAAGTTAGATCATAATGTTAAAACTACTTTAAAAACAATATAATTGTTAAATTAAGAAGATGGCTTCTTAAACATAGTGTTGTTAATATTTTATTATTATTATTATTATTATTATTATTATTATTGTTATTATTATTATTATTGTTGTTGTTTAGTAGCTCTACAAGAACAAAAGAATATTAATTAATTTTTTAAATTTCTTTTTAATTAATGATACGTAACGAATTGCTCTGAATGAACAATAGCGTCTTGTAAGCGACGTAGGCACAAAGGTTGGAGGAACGCTCATGGACTAGTAACTACGCCGCGGTTTGCCGCCACTTGCGGCGTAATGTACTTTTTTCATATTGGTAAAGTAATACTTCCATACAACATTCAAAAATGTATCCGCGAAACTTACAATTAGATACAGGTACTTTCGAAGAGTACAATTTCGATCGTCCACAACTTTTTCCCTTTTAAGTGAGAATGAAGATAACACAGCGTTCAGTCTGAATGTGGCAACATTCCTACCTCAAAAAACATTCTGCAATTAAACTCCACCAATTTCCATTCCGCGACAATATCTCCACAAATTCGCCATCCAACTTTGCTAGTACTTGTTACTGAAGTCTGACCATAACGCTGGTTTCTTATGAGCAGGGCACAAGACCCCCCCCTAAGCAAGATAAGTCTCCCTAACACGACCGAACGTTCAGTTTAGCCCCGGCACGCTCGGAAACAAGCAAACCCGCCCCGCCCCTACCCTCCCCGCCCCGCCCCGCTCCGCCCCGCCCCGGCCCACCCCGCGCCACCCCGCCCGCCCCGCCCTGCGCCGCGCCACCCCACGTCGCCCCTCCCCGCCCCGCCCTGCCCCGCCCCTCCCCGCCCCGCACCGCACCGCCCCGCGCCGCCCCACCTCGCCCCGCCCCGTCCCGCCCAACGACGCGTCGGGCGCAAACGCTGCCCGGCTAACTAGAGCAGGAAGTCTAACTACGTAATCCACATACTCGGGGCGCCCGCGACGGCGAGAATACGTTTAATAGAGCGCGGAACTCCCCGCGGGCGGAGTGTGTGCGCGGGGGCGCGGGCGGGGAGGGGGGAGGGGAAGGGGCGGCGGCTGGCGCGCTGCCAACTGCGGTCACGGCCCGCCCCCGTGCCGCCCCCGAGGCACGCCGCTTCTGCCGCTGCAGCCGCACAGTGGTACACACGACGACAAAGCCAGGCGGCAATTAAAGTACTTAGCGAAACTGGTTTGAAAATTACGTGAAATGTATTTAGAGGGCGTTGAAATCAAATTTGTGTTTGAAATTATATAAATTCCACAAAGCGGATTCCACAACCGAAAATAATAAAAAATACTTATTTTTGTGGCGTTCTTCAAGGGTCAATTTAGGGGTTATGAACAAGTACACTCGTAAGGGCACTGGACAGAAAACTAATGGAATATCCTGCACAGATTTTTTAGCATATTAACCCCACCACATCTAAATGTTAAATATTACTTCACGTGCACAGATAATATGTACGTCGCAACGCGCGATAATTGTTTGAATTATCGAATTACGAATTGTTAGGTCGTATACTCCTCTGTTTCACTTTTGAACCCTATGATATTTACGTAAATTAGTCGAAGGCTGAAGTAATAAATTTTAAAGATGTGTTCTTCATTTGCAGAGAAGGAAAAAAGAAGAGTTCTACGACCACAGAAGGAGAAATCTTAGAGGATCACTAGAAATGATAAGCTGAATTTTGACGAGACAGCCACAATCATAAAAGGAGACAGCGAAGAAAGAAACGAAGAATTAAATCAAGACGAAGATTAGATTCTCCCAGTTTTACGCTCCCCAACCCCAGTATGCATGGCCTCCACGGCCGGCGTCTCGCGTGCAGGGCGCTACGGCGGTGGCGGCTGCGGCGGCGGCGGGTCGTCGAACTCCACACCACAAATACATCGCCGAGATAGCCACCATAAAGGCGGGCCGTAAAAATTCTTCTATACAACATCCGACCCCGCGCGCCGCCCCATAACGCCGACCTTGAGGGCGGCGCCAGAGCCTGGTCCGCGGACGGGGCGCGGCTGCGCGAGGCAGGACGCGAGTTTGGGGGTCGGTACTCGCGTGAGTCGGGGCGGGGCAGGGCGGAGTAGGGCAGGGTGAGGAAAAGCGGGGCGGAGCACAGCAGGGCGGGGCGTGGCGGGGAAGGGCGGGATAGGGTGGAGTAGGGCGGGGGTAGGAAGAGCGGGGCGGAACAGAACAGGGCGTGGCGGGTGGGGCGGGGCTGGGGGAGTGCAGGGCGGAGTGGGGAAAGGGAGGGACGGGGCTTAGCGGGAAGGAGATGTGCGAGAGGAAGGTAGGAAGGGGAGAGCCTTAGCAGAGCGGTGGCTGTCATGAGGGAAGAGGCCAGGGGAGGAACCGCCGGCGAGACTGGGTCAGCCGCTGGGAAAGAGCGGCCGCATGCAAAAGCGCCGGAAATGGCAGCGTTTAGCGCTTCGAGAGACAGAGCGGGCCCCAAGGCTCCTAATACTAGCAATCTCGGCCGAGATTTGCATTGTTCCATTGCTCACACGGTCGTGGGCTTTCCTTGAGCAGAGATGAACAAGCAAAGAGCAGAGTAGTTGTGACCGCTAGGCGAGTAGAAGGGCATAGCATGGCGCATCGCTCAGCAATGAAGCCAGGCGAATACATTACTCAGGACTTATGTAGTAAAGCAGGAAGTTTGGAATGTGTGTCTTGAGATATATTTAAAGTAGATATTTTATTAATTCGTTGATTGTTGATGCTCTGTTATTCAATATTTTAAAAATCGTACATAGTAGAAATTAAATACTAATATGAATAAAATAAAAACAAATATTCGGCAGTTCTTAATGAAATATGTTCGTTTCCTAGAGCAGTACGTCAGAATTTAATTTAATTAGTACTTAATAAATCAAGGAGTCCAATTTAACTACATTATTATTACCAAATATCCATTAATTCCTAGACTCATATTTCCGAAGAATTCATAGCAATTCATTCTCTCTTTTCCTCGTTTCCTATAATTGCCTGACGGATGAAAAAGTCATTCTCATTACAGTCCACTTTCAACGAGCAGCCCGCAAAGAAATCCGAGAGCCGCCTCGTCGAGAGAACATTACTCGGCATTCCGCGAGCCAACCCGTGGAAATGAATCTGCCTCTCATTCCGCGCGCGTAACGCGCCGCCCACCGCCCGTCCGCGCCACTTGGCGGCCGCAGCATCAGCGCCGCGCCATCGCCGGCACCGCGCCGCGCGAGCCAAGGCGCATTCCGACGCGCCCACGCCGCCGCGCACGGGGGCGACGCGGGGGCGAAGCGACGGTCAAGTGGGGACGATGCGAGGGTGATGCAGGGGCGAGGTGGGAGCAAGGGTGGAGCAAGGGAAAAGCTACGAGGGAGCAAGGAGGAGTAAGGAGGAGCAAGGGAGAGCAAAGGAGAGCAAGATGGAAACAAGGGGGAGACAAGATGGAAGTAAGGAGGAGCAAGGGAGAGGAAGGTGAGAGCAGGGGAAGGCAAGGTAGGATCAGGGGGAGAGCATGGGCGAGCAAGGTGAGAGCAAGGGGGAGCACGAGGGCGCAAGGAGGCAGCAAGGGGGAGGAAGGCTGGTGCAAAGTGCAAGATGGATGCAACATGAAACAAGGAGGAGCAAGGGAGAGCAAAGGAGAGAGCAAGATGGAAACAAGGGGGGGACAAGATGGAAGTAAGGAGGAGCAAGGTGAGAGCAAGGGGGAGCAAGGTGGCGAGGCGGGTAGCGAGGCGGGTACCGAGGCAGGTAACGAGGCGGGTAGCAAGGCGGGTAGCGAGACGGGTAGCGAGGCGGATGGCGAGGCGGTGGGCGAGGCAGGTAGTGAGGTGGGTGGCAAGGGATCGCCTGAGCGTGTGGGGATGGGATGGAAGCGGGGGCGGGGCGGCGGTGGCGGTGGCGATTCCCAGCGCTGGCGAGCAGCCCGGGCGCCGAGACTGGTGAGTGGCCTCGCACCCCGAAGCGGCAGCTGGCGGCGGAACGACGCGCCGGGGCGTCGCAGGGCGGGGCGGGGGCCATGCCATGTTGACGCACGCGGGGCGAAGGAGTGGGGAGCTACTTTGTTCGAGTGGCCCTGCCCTTGAAGAGCGCGCGCGCACAACTGTTAGGCCCCGCCCCCGCGGCGCCGCGACCTGCACCTGTCGGGCGTTAGCCGCCGCCTGCCTGGCAGGCAGGGCGGCGGCGACGCGCGAGGCCCGGGCGCGGCCAACGCGGCCGACGCGTCGCGACGGCTGGCGACGGCGGGGGACAAAGGTTACCGCGCCCGCGGGCGGGGCCGAGGCGGCGACGGCGGCGGCGGCGGCGGCGGCGGCTGGAAGCGAGCCGAGAGGGTGGGGGAAGGGGAGGGGGACGCTCGGAGAGAATAGACGGCGAGGGGATGTCGCCATGATGCGGAACTGGTTGCCTCATCAGCATCCGCGCCGCAGCAGACATTTGCATCATTACTGCGTCAAGTGGACGACCGAGAGTTATACAAACGGCGACCTCGATGAATGCGTTCCAGGAAAAAATTATTCACGTTTTAAGGGATGTTCAAAATTTATAGCATGAGATAAGATTTTACTGATTCTTTGTTCTTATTTCAAAACATTTCGGGGAGTATTTGGTTCTTCAATATATTTTAATGGAGCAATTCGAGATATCAAGCAGAATGTGACATTTTTTTCTCGTTTTTTCTCCACAGGACTTGCGGTTTTCCTGGATATGCTTGACACCTCCTGCAGGGCTCAGTCTCTGTGGCACAATGCAGATTCTAATTCTGATACACGGAAATGATAGAGAAATGAATACTTGAAGTGAATTATAGATATGTTTCTTGTAATTTCTTCTAACCATTCGACATAGCATCACGGGTAAACACACGTTATAAATACTGAATTCACTAAATGCTAGCGTAAGTAATCTCAAAAATCGAAAAAAAAAGATCTCAACTTGTTCTTCTATTGATCAAAGCAAGAAACTTTTATTTGTATCTGTAACAGATAATTTGTCCTGCAGTGGTTGTCGCTGTATCTCTATTTATCTTTTGTTGATACAACACTCGACAACCATCACGACTTGGCACTCGCAAAGCTATCACAGTGTAAAATATTTTATATACACAGTATTCGATCGTCTGCCACTTGATAAGGTTGCGGTATTAGGACCAGAACTAAATTTATTTTTTAAAATAAAAAACTTCAGTATTTTAATGCTTTCATTGCTGCAGTTCTGGATTCAATGTATGAACACCAGTAAGCTGCAATATTTTGTTACTTATTTACATACTCTGCACTTCCTAAATCGAAAAGTTAAACGCACGTTAATAACAGGTACTTTCCCACGAAGAAAAGTGGCAGAAGTATGGAAACAGAAGGAGAAAAGAACACAATCACCAGCTGAAAACGGATGATCCCAAATTAAAGCAAAGAGAACTTAACTCCCAGCGGGGAAAAACACACCGAAAGGAAGACAAGTATTAAAGTATAAAGATTGTGATTTGTGAAAAAATTAACGATGCGTCTAATCTTTCCATTAAATTATTCCAAGCCACCGTAATACATGCCTAGGTGATTACTGACCGTGGACTACACTTCCCTGAACAGCGAGGCAAATGGATCTTCTGAGATAACGACCGTTACTCTGTCTTTTCCTTTCGCTCACATTTTGCATACGTCTCATAAAACTTAATTCCTTCGAAGGTGCTCGGTTGAGTTTCCTCTTCAGATATTGAACTGCGCAATTGTATACGTTCGCAATTGTTTTGTTACGTGTAATGGGATTCCAGCAAGCCTCTAGAGGAGCGAACGTCAGAACGTTTCATTCATTCAGGTAATAGATGCCAGCCTTCAAGTTTTACTATGATGCCAGATGCTTTACTATGATGCCAGCCTCCAAGCCTTACGGCCATTCCTAGAATGTCTGAATGAAGGCGTAACACGAGGCAGGTGAAACCGCAGAACCCAGAGAAAATCTGCCGTGCACCCACACTGCTCATCACAATTTCCCAATGGAGTGAAGGATTGACTGATATTTCAGGACACGGCAATTGCTGACGGAAAACTAATCATCAGAGCATCCGACCGCCTCCAGACAGCGACTGAATTCAACCTAGCTATTTAGCTTGTGCTGAAAATTCGCGATGGTCGAAACTCAAACTGTAGGACCGCCTTCTCCAATTCGCTGTAGAGATATCGGCAATGCTAGCTCTGAGCTAAACTCAACCGGTCTTGGACTGAAGGGGGTTGTGAACTCCAGACCTAGCAATGGAAGGCAAGCATTCCAACCACTACCCCACGAGCTTCCCAATTAATAGAGTTGGTTGAATCTGAAAAGCACCGAGACGCATGTCGAAAGTAGGGATGCGACATCGACAACGAAACATCGTTGTTGCCAAACATCAATGTTACAATGTAAACGTCGATGCTAAAAATACATCGTGCAAAACTCATCAATGTTTTTAAAAATCGATGTTTTAAAGTTGCTTTTCTATCCTCTAACCTTAAATTTGTGCGCAACAAAATATAATTTTACAGTTGCCATGCACATTAATTTATAATTAAAATTTATTTTTAAAAAAAGTTAAAAACTGCTTCCCTAGTGCGAAATACGTGACAAAAATGAAGGAAATACCAGGGTATCAAAGTTCTCTGGGGCAACGGATCGTAGTCTGCTCGAAGGTAAAGCAAACCACGGTCGTTTCGTTCGAACATATCAGTTAATATTTCATACGTTAATTTTTTACAAATTTGTGCTTATGAGCATTTGTCATTCACGAACAAAATATCGAAAACGTAATAACATCAAACCCAAAACGTCGATGTTTAAAACACATCGGCTTCACTACATCGATGTTTAAAACATCGATATAGTTTTGTTTAAAACGTCGAAATATTTTAAAGAAACATCAATGTTTAAAACATCGATATTTTTATAGAAACATCGATGTTTAAAATGTCAATATATTTTATAGAAACATCGATGTTTAAAATATCGATATATTTTACGAACATCGATGTTTAAAACATCGATATATTTTATGAACATCGATGTTTAAAAGAACGATATATTTTACAGAAGCATCGATGTTATGAAAACATGGCCATCAACGTCGCATATCCCTAGTCGGAAGCGACGGGAGCGCTCGCGCGCGCGTGTGCCGAGAGCTCTCGCCGCCGCTATTTGCGCTTGACGAATGCTCGGTGCGCGCGCTTGGAGCGCTGCCTGGGCTCGCGGCGACCTATTCAACGCGCCCGTCAACCGCTAAAAGAAGACGCCGCGCCGCGCGCCGTGGGCGCTGGCGAGCGCGACAAAGCGCCGCGCTTGTTCGGCGCGCGGCGAAACGCGCCGGCCAACCGCCAGAAATACACGTCCCCCCCCCGCGGGTGAGCGAACGCGGGCGTGCTGCGGACTGCCTTCGATTGTCGGGGCCTCCTCTTGACCTTCGTCCCCCTCCTCCCACTCCTACTCCCTCCTTCTTCTCCTACTCTGTTCGTTGATTGATTGTTTTTTTTCGTGTTTCCGGGCACGTCAACTGCTTTGGTCATTAGTCCCGTTAGTGTAGTGCATGTTTTTTTCTCGGGAGATGGCGGCGATCTTCCCCCGCCGGATGGCGAGATCCGGCGCCGACCTCCCGTCTGCTAGTGGGGTTTCCCCCTAACCAAGACTCTCCCACCAGCGAGGCACCGCCCCAGCCGGGACAAGCTCTAAGCTCTCGACCGGTCTCCCAGAATATGTGGTAGTGTAATGCATGTTAGTGTAAGTGAGTGTGTGTGTGTGTGTGTGTGTGTGTGTGTAAGAGGAGAGGATAGGACAAGGAATAGGAAGGACAGATCGCGCGCGGTCCGTGGCCCGTTTGATAGGGTACTGCTCCAACATTCGCCTGGTGTTGATCGGAGAAACCACGGAAAACTACCGATCAGAGTAGCCGGCCGCTTGAATTCTCCTCCAGACAGCGACTGAATTCGACCTAGCTAAAAAGCTAGTGTCGAAAATCCTGCCGCCGTCAGGACTCGAACATAGGACCTCCCGGTGAGAGGCGCTGCAGTGACATTAGTTGATGCATACTCTGTTCGTGCTCGATTACTCTGTATTCTCCTTCTCTGTTAGGATTGCATGTCTCTTTCATTTTAATATTTTGGGCTGGCTTTTTCAGAGCCTTTCAATGACTCGTCTTCTGATTGCTATCTCAAGCCGAAGAAGAGATTTTTTTAAAAATGTTTCACATCATTTTCGTTGTATAATTAAAGTAATAATATAACAGTAAATCATTTCGAATTTGTTCTAGTAGTCCACGCTCCACGGTTTATCGAACGTTTACTGCGAAAACAAGAATATTAGGAGACATAATCACTTATGAACTCACTCAATGTGTGACAAAAATGAACGTAGATTATGAAATACCCAACACGTCGTCATCAATTCTGTGGTTACGGGGTAAAAGTTCTGAAGTCAATTTTTGGAGCAATTGGGTTAAGTATTGAAACTGCAAGTTAAGTATCTATATTTCATTTTCATTAAACGACTGAATCCATGTTGCCTCCCTAACGACAAAAAAGCGTTGTGAAATATAGCTTCATCGGCTTAATATAGCTTATACTCAATAATCTAACCCCTTTCATCAAACTAAGATTTTTGACTCAAGATCTTTTACCTCGTAACCAAAGAATTTATTTAAAAATTCAAAAAAGTCATTTCAGGAAACCAAAGGATTAAAGGTCTCGAGGCTGAGCAAAAATCGCTTCTTTCCATGGCCGCCAGGCGCGCTGCAGGCGGCGGTTGAGAGAAGCGGAGTGGTGAGGAGAGGAGAGGAGAGGAGAGGAGAGGAGAGGGAGGCGCCGGGCGCTCTCCGCGATGAGGAGGTGCGCCGCCTAGCTCAAGGGGCGTTTGTTTGTAAAAGAGAAGTGACCGCGCGACCTCCGCCGACTCCGCCCGATGAGTGCACGGGAGTGGAGATGTGGGCGACGAGGAGCGGGGAGGGGGAGGGGGAAGGGAAAGGAGAGGAGATAAGGGGGACGCACGACGCCTTCGCTCGCCACCTGTCTCCGCGCGAGGCTGTTTGGAAAGCGTGTGGCAGTGGGGCTGACGTGGTGGAACTTCCACTCCATCCCTGCCTTGAGCCGAGTCCTTCCTCCTAATTGAATGAAATAACCGTAGCGGCCATCACTACGCACTGAAAGAAGAGGAGATATTTTAGGAAGGAGAGGAAACATTTTATCAAAAAATTTCTATTTGAGACTTACACAGGTTGTCTCGTTTTAGGTGTTACTATCTAACCGCATGCCCCATATATGACTACGATATTGTGTAATTTGAACGATGATAAGCAATTTCATTATAGGCCAACTAAAACTTACAGCTCAATGTTATAAGAGAAACATCAAATTAATGTATCATAGAAGTAACATGTATGAACATGTCATTCTAGTTTATTAAATTGTTCTACAAATGCACTAATAATCTTTGGTGATGTCATGATATTAACATTAATGTTAACACTTTTCCTGTATGCTGAAAATTGTTGCAATTACTTCCCTCCTTTATCTCTTCAGGTTAGAATGCTAAACATCTGTAAAGCTATGTGCAATCTTTTGGACATTTCGAAAGAACTTAAATCTGTTAGATTTAATCGAATTCGCATTACTTTTTTTTGTTTATTAAGATCCAAATCTGTTGACGGAATCTCAAAGCCTCGAATCTAAATACAGGCAGCCAAATATTGAGTTACGGCGTACAACGATCTAAGAGATTCGAGTCGCTTAATTCAAAATGTAGTGAAAGCTAAAAGAACGTGATATATCACGGAATGCAATCTGGCGAGGTGGAATTGTTTTCAATCTAACTTTAATATGGTTACATTTCGCTCCGTCCGAACCGCTGCTCTTAATCGCGCGCCTCCATCTGAGACCGGGTGCACGCGCGGGTATCGTGTGACGCCACTGATTGCGCGCTGTAACGCGACCCGCGCGAACCCGTAGTAGGCGCGCCCCCTCCGTCACCGCTGCATTCGCACACGCCGCGCCACGCGCCCAGCGCATCGTCCAGCCCTCCCTTCCCCGCCCTTCTCCCAGCACTCTCCCAGCCCCGCCACGCCACGCCCCTTTCCCTCCCAATCCCGACCCTCTCATCCCGCTCCGCTCCCCCATCTCCCACGACCCACACCAACGCGCCCCTCTGCAATACGACCCGCCCCGCACACTCCCACCTCCGCCCCGCTCATCGCTCACCTCGCCCCGCCCCTTTCCCTCCCAGCAACGTCCCTCTTTCATCCCGCTCCGCTTCCCCCATCTCCCACATCAACGTTCCCTCTCCAATACGGCCCGCCCCGCCCCACTAATGTTTCTCCCCGGTGAGCCCCGCCGCTTTCCCTCGCAACCCTGTCCTTCCAAGCCGCTCCGTCTCCATCTCCCACACCACCGTGCCCCTCTCCCTCTCAACACCCCCTCCTCCACCTCCCATACCACCGCATCCCTCTTCAATCTTCCCCGCCCACCTCCCACCTAGCCCTGACCCTCTCGCAATCCGCCTTGCCCCTCTTCCAACAAACCTGTCCCACTCCCGTCCCAAACGCCCTCTCGCCCGGCCTGGGCCCTCACCCAGTCGTCCCCGCTGCACACCTGTGCAACCCCGCCCCGCCCCCTGCGACTCACGCTTCGGCCGCTCCTAATGAGGAAACCTGAGCGGATGTGCTGGCGGCGAGCGGCCGGCGGCCCAACGACACGCAGGGCTCCTGCAAGAGCGCGCCCCTGCGCCAGCACTCGTGCGGGGCGCCAACGAAGCACTGCGCGAGGGCTCGCGGTGGCGCAGGCGGCGCTTAATGCGGGAAGAGGGAAGTGAGATGGAGGAACCTGAGAGAAAAGGAGGTGAGGGCGAGAGCACAGACCAAAGAGGTATCTTTACTCTATAGCGGGAGTCAAGTGTCAAGGGCGGGAGGGTTGGCGAGGACGGAGCCGGGGTGGGGTGGGAGTCGAGGTGGAAACTGCCCGGAGCTGCAAGGCTGGAATGACAGCAGGGAGTCGTTTGCGGCGAAGTGAAGACGTCTCTGTCAGTCAATAATTTTAAAAGTGTGTACAGAAGGAAGATATATTTAAATTATTACATATTTAATTTGTTACAAAAACTACCATTGTTCATCCTTAATCATTTCACCATTGTTTTAATTTCTTTATTACGCTGAGGTATCCCAGAGGCTCATCCGAGCTTTTGTGAGCTAGGAAGGGAGAGGGTTGAGATGAACAAATGAATAAGTGAATGAATGGATTTTGGGGCTCCCATCTCCAGCACCTTCCTTCTCCGCGGTACCTGAAGCACCTTTCAGGCTTATCTGCGCATTTGTGGAGGAGGGTGGTGATGACAAGAATACTGAGGATACGAACCACGGACAGAACTCATCCTTGCCTTACACAAAATTCGAAGCCACAATTTAAGGTGTAACGTTCACTAGGGTGCATTGCCCCAAACATCTATGCCAAGTTGGCGAAAAAATGGTCGCCATCTAGACAATTTTTAATATTGAATATTTGTAGTAAAAATAAGTAGTACAAAATGAAAAACAAGATTGCCCATTTATTATAATGTGCCAACAACATCAATTTATATCGTTGTCCAATTCTGCAAAGCAAAATCTCAACGCTCTTAAAGTGCCAGTGGTTCTGGAACCCTTATATTGCGTCCTTCTATGAAGAAGTGCGCTAGTCAACGTGTGTACATTGCCCACAGTCTCTTGAGGCAGCTCTTTAGAGCTAACAACGTCGTTTAACGTGGGAGATGGCGTTTGATTTCGAAACAACTTCGCTGTTTCAATTTGCTCTGTCAAGCAAGGACATGTCTTACTAGTCATTGTCCCAGTTCTCAAGAATTTGAAGTCTAAAGGTGCATTCACAGTGACTTTAAATTTTTAAAACTCAATTAAGGGGATACTTTAATACATTGAGAGAACGGTAGATGTTTAGTACATTCTCAACTTTCACATTTAGGATATCATTCGATAAAACTACTGGAATTGATTCTGAAACACAGGTAGTAAACCAGAAAACGAATTTAAGAAATTTTAGTTCTTAACTCCTGCCGTGATACTGCTACCGCCGTTGTTCTAATAAATCTGATACCTCAATGCACCAAAAAATTCCAAAAGAGATCTAGCAATTCCACGTTTAGATTACAACTTATAAAAGGCTGTCAACAAAGAAGTTCCCTCAGCCGTACATTTCAAAATCGGAAAACAAAATCCTCACCACAATAGACTGAAGCGAAAACTACCGCGACAGTTCCTCGATCCTCCTTGATTATCATGTACCCGATGTGGCTTCTCACATTTAATGCACATGTACTCAATGTATTCATGTCTATAATTTTTCTCAATCAATGTTAATGTAATTCAATGTAATATCATTGTATCGTACTCGGATGCTGAGGGCCTTCGGGCCAAGTAGAAATAAATGAAAAAAAAAGTTCTCAACCAGTTCGAGGTTTCAGTCAGATTTTAGGAATGAGACAAAAGTTTGTAAATCGCTGACAAGTTCGTAAAATGTACTCGGTATACGGATACGAATAATTACTACGTTATAATTCTGATTTTATAATCGTCTGTCCTATGACCTTGATTCATTGCCAAAATAGTGCAGACTCGCCAGACAACACAAGAGAGGGATTAAACACATATGAGATATGTATCATTGATCTCTCTAAACTCATGAATTGGAAAGCTTAACGTAAATAGACCGTTCGCTATTTCAGGAGAGTCGCCAAAGTAATGAACGCGTCTAAAAATGGAAACACTTCACCGGCCAACCTCTTCATCTCCCCGCAAACTAGACCATAAGCTGGCGCCAAGGACGCATAAATCAAATATACACCCGCCGCGTTCAAGATAGCATGTCGAGGCAAGGTCAAGCAGTGAAGACATCGCATGTATACGGAAAGAGTGCTATCGGGCCTGGAGCAAGAACGAGCGAAGGTTATTCGCGGCCTGAAGAGGAGTCCGGCCCGGAGCGAGCTTGAGCACGCGAAGGCTCTTGAGCAACGTTGCGTATTTACGGGCCACCGCCGCGACTCGCCGCCTTGCCCAAGGGATGTCCGTGCAGGAATGGGGGCAGCGGGAACCCAGATAGAACAAGCCACCGGCGGAAGGGCTTACAACAACTAGTTAGTTAGTTTATGCCTCATTTTACGTGGCGAGACTCGGGCCATCGGGCTCGCTCTTCCGTCTAACCACGCAAATTTCGCTACGCCCCTTTCACCACATAGCGGAGAACGGAGGTATTATCTTGGGCGACGGATGGAAAGAGGCGGATCTCTATTTTGCTCAGAGGCTTCTTTTAGGCTTGAGGATCTTTTACATGCAGTAAATTTGCTACATGGGACTGCCGGCTTTACTTCCCCTCCGAAGGAAAGCGTACGAAGGATTTTCTCGCCCTTAAAAATCCACGGCTTCGATCGGGTTTGTGCCCGCAAACTCTGGTACCACAGTCCGGTACGCTGACCGTTATACCACCGAATCCGCAACTACTAGGAGGCGGGGGCGACGAGAGCCTGCAAAAGGGGCGGGGAGCGGTGGGGATGTGCAGAACGGGGGGGGGTGTCAGAAGGCATAGCGGGGAGCGTAGAAAACGGCGGGGAACGATGGGGACACGGGGGAGGGCAGAAGCCAAGTATGTTCAGGGAGTTTGCAGATTCTTCCAGAGTTAGCTAAAACACGAGTTATTTCATCTTGATGACGTTGATACACGTTCAGCCGAATCCATTAAATATTAAAGAAGAAAGCACATGGAAACCATAAAATATGACTTTGCCACCTCGATTGAAAGTAGGTTCTGAGGTTCTACCTCTCTGGAATACTGGTACTATTTTTATTTTGCAGTCCAGGAATTATAATGTGAACCGTTGTACCTCATAATAATGATTTACGACATGCTCTGTTCCAAGAGGGAAAATGAAAAAGGGAAAAAGAGAGAGAGAGAGATAGGGAAAAGGGAAGGGAAAAGAAAGGAAGGTAACAGAGGGAGGGGAAAAGAAAGGAAGAGAGAGAAAGAGGGGGAAAAAGGAAGTGGGGAAGACAGAGTAGGCCGTCCGCCGGGTTCTGCTAGTGCCATCGTAAAATAAAAATTCCATTGAAATACCCTATTGGAGGTCACGTTTCTTGAAAATGAGGCACAAGGTAATAAAACGTAAGATTTCAATAGAGGAAAAAAAGGGGGGAAGGGCAAGACCCATAATACACTGATAAGTGTGCCAGTGATACCAGTAGTTGTGGTGTGAGGTCAGAACATACAAATACAAATATGCGGAAAATTGTACATGTGTGAAAATGAATGATAGAGTTAATTAATAATCAAATAATGAAAAGTAGTGGTGGGAGAAATAAAAGTCCCGATGAGGCTTAGTAGACGGCCGAAACGTCAGTTTTTATCATGTAACTTTCTTATCCACGACTAACCTACAAGTACCCCATTACAAAGTGTAAAATCAGGTCACGCGGAAGTATATTCGCGTAAAGTTAATTGTTTAATCTCGTTTATTAGACAGTTTCCAAAGAGTTATCATCAAAACACTTACTTGAAACTCGGGGCGAATTTAGAGGTATCCTTCCAACAGCTTTCCGCGAGTATGAAAGCGCACGTCCGCTGACAATCTGGAAATTACGACCGTGTGGTCTACGCGCACACTTCCATCCACATAAATAAATTTAAAAAGATGGATGCACGTCGCCCGCACCAAAGGCAACCAAACAAGTACGTCCGGGACTGAATATAACTCAACCTTCGCGCCCTGAGTCATCGTTTAACATAAATGCCTGGGGGTCAAGACTCCAGTATATTTTCATAATTCGGGTGCAGGGACGCGGCGCGCATGAGGCTACGGGCGGGCGGCGACAGAGCTGCAACACCCCCAGAGGGATCTCCCTGCGGAACGGCCACTAAAGCGGCTTCTGGGGATAGGAGGGGGGGCGAACCTTGACCCAGGCGAAGGCGGTCCACACGCTCCCATGCAGCTTTACTCGCTGCAGTTTGCATCCAGAATTTCACACAGTAATCGCTTACTAAATGGGCGGCCAAACGTTTCTCTGTGTTAAAACAAACTTGAATAGAGTATACAAGGACAAATCTGCAAAGTTCCAAAGCTGAAACACACACACACACACACACACACACACACACACACACACACACACACACACAAACACACACACACACACTAGAATGGTGTCGATTGAAGTAAAGAATAACATATCAGCATGGATCCCCTTAACATCTCTGCAGCGTAAATTAATTATTGTTATAAATTATATCGTTTCCACAATTTCCGACTCGACAACAAAAATAATTTACAACAAAAAACCAGGCGGTTTTAGAACGAGTCGTTTTCACACGTCACCAGAAAATCTCGAACTGCACAAAAGAACTGCAAACAAGCACGGCTTGTCGATGGAAGCGTGTAAATCGATGGTTCATTATGTGATGATCACGACGGGAAGATCACGATGACTTGTCGCAGTGAATACACCTCAATGACGTCCGATATTAGCGATTTGAAGTGAAGCGAGTTCAATAGCGTATCAGCGCCTGTTGCAAAAGACTGGTTTGAAATGCCGAAAAGATGACTAACGATTTTGTGAAGAATTTTTTTCTTTTCCATTTTTATTGCTAATGGTCGAGATGAGTGTTATTTGTCATGAGATCTTTCAGTCGTTGTCCGAAATTTCTACCTAAAATTCTTGGATTGGGTATTTAAGTAGTCTGCTTAACTGTGCCGATATTATTACACAGTCTTAAGCAAAATGTAAGTTTAATTCTGTACGACTTACAAACTATAGTCCAAATGTATTTTGGAAATTAATTTTATTATTAAATTCAAATGTATTTTGTACGCTCTGTTCAAATGGTTACGCCAATTAGGAGCATTACACCAAATTGGACAGGTGTAAATTAATTAGCGTTTAATAACGGCTTAAAGTGGGAATTCTACAAACGATTTTAAGGGTAGACTTAATAAGGAAATATCATTTGATAATTTTAATGTACGATGTAACATTCTACACTAATCTGAAAAGTTAGTTTATGGTACTTTTTCTACGGTCTGATGCAAAAAACTTTCCTTTCTAAATTTACACTGAAAGGAAACACATTCGTTTCTCACAATCATTTCAATCACAGCTACAAACACCATAATTTACGTTCTTGCAACGTTCAGAACAAGAGTATCCCAAACAACGGACTACACTTCAAAATCCAAATTTGCTTGTTGCACGTTCGCGCCTCTCCAAGGCCAAAATGCTCGCCCAGGCGCGCCTCGGCGGCCGCTGCAGTTCGGGCCTCGCCAACCCCCAGCTTCTCACAACCTTCACGGCTTAACAACTTAATGAGGCGGCAATTGTGTGGTGCAGCGGCAGCGAGGACAAGCGCGCCGGGCCGCCGCGTGACTGCACTTGACCCCGTCCGCCGCCACGCCGCGCCACTGCTCCCCGGCCCCGGCCGCACTCCGAGTGGGGACGGCAAAAACACATCGATAATTTTAAAACATCCATATCATAACATCGGTGACATCGATTTTTTAAACATTTGTTGCGCCTTCGTCATGACGCAACGCGTCTCATAACCCCCATTGGGCTTTAACCGCTTAGGAGTAATCCTCCGTTTCTTTTTAAAGTCATTGTATTTGAGAGTAATCCTCCATTATGTAGTCCATAAGTCCGTTAGTCGTCAAGAGGACCGCCAGGTAGCATATCCGCGTACGCGCCTCTCTCTTGCGCGCTCCTGCGCCACTACCCTGCGGCCAGAACTGGGAAGGAATTAGGATAGAGGTAGGGTTAAGGTCACTTCACAGGGGTTGGACTAGCCTTTGTGAAGCAGCTAAACTGGTTTTGTTGAAACAAATTTCACATGAGATTGTCCAGGAATCGAACAAAACTGACAAGTCTGGGTTGTCTGCAGTGTTGTTACCATTTCTATTATTTTGTACATGGTAATATCGTTAAACTGCAATTTCAACCTTTAATACAGAGAACATTGATTAGAAAATTAAGATGACAGTCAAATTAAAGGCAGAATATACTTTAAACTTATACTGACATGTTATGTATTACATTAAAATCAGAACATTTTACTTCGAAATGTTTCATCATATTTAAAGCATCGGTATTTTAAACTTCCATGTTTTGGTAAATGTTTCTTACATCGAAATCAAAAACCTTTGGGTGATGTATCGATGTTTTGCCATCCCTATCTCCGAGGCACTGCACGGCGCAAGCGAAGGCATCGCAATGAAGCAACCTCTCGCTGTACTCGAGAGAGTCGGAAGAGACGGAACGGATCAGCGTCATTGACTCTGCTCGACGAGGAGATACTCTGGATAGAATTGCGTGATTACTCGCGGAGAGAAAGTATTCGTACTTCTAGTGTTTGGATGGTATTCATGAGGAGGTCATTCACTAGTATTGTAATGAACTCTGTGAAAAGGAAATAAGTTCGATGAATGCACTATTTTGCATTTTTCATAATGTCGACATTGCTTACCAAAAAATCGTAAATTTCGGGTGAATCAATTGTTTGATTGTACAAGATGATGTACATACAGACAACTGTATCCGAGTTATATGCTCTTCTTTCTCTTCGAAACGTGTGTCGAAACATACATTGCAATATTTCCTCATACTGAGTATTTTTTATTGTTTATTTTTAATAGAAAATGATGGGACTCGTTTCCTGAAAAGTTTTTGAAAAATTCAGTGTAAAAAAGTATAATTTATGTCGAAAATAAAAACATTGAACATGAGAATTTGACAACAATTGATACCAATTTCTAGTTATTTTAATAACAATTTTATAATTTTAAAAAATCGGTTGGGAAATGTTATTTTGAATAACTTTCGAATTGAGCGATAGTTTTACCATTGCAAATCAGATATAATACTCTCGAGTATACCAAGCGTATTAAATTAAAATCAATTAATAATTCCTTAACGAATGTAGTCAAAATGGCACAATAAACAAATTTCAAAATATTGACTACGAATTTGAAAGGTTTGAGTCATAAAAACGTGAAAATTGGAGTTTTGAAATGTGAACCTTTCTTGAAACTTTACTGATTACAGTACAATTATTGGATTGGATTATTCGACAATTTGTGTGATTTATCTAGTAAATACACTTTATCCGAGTTTGAAACAAGAAATCTGCGATGACATTTCAAGAACCCACATCCAACATTTCTGTTGATCTGAAGAATTATTCGATTTACCGCCACGACCCAACATTTTCAGTCATCAATATCCAAACGCTATTCATCTCTATGGTAATGCTGCAGACAGGCAATTTCCACTCAGGGCATGGCTCCGGGATACTGGCCTGTGCGCCGTCGGGGCGTAGTAGCAGGCGAGGCCGAGAGCCAGCGCCCAAGCGCAGCGCCAAGGAGCCTGCACTCACCTGCAACACAGAAACAACGGCCTATTAGCCCGCGCCAACCATTTGCATAACAAGTGCCAACGCCACTCATTACGACCGCGTCACCCGCGGCCCCGCGCCTCCCCATGCACAGCGCTCGGACATCAACCAACACCCCCTCTGCCACCAGCACATTAAGGGGACTCTGATACAAATGCGCGGATACTCATGAGGATAATAAACAATAAAGCAATAAAATCAAATTATATTAAATAATAATAATAATTTTTTCTAGGGCTTTTATCCAGCCAACAGCCGGTTATCCTTTACGTCCCGATGGGACGCATATTCGACCATACACTAGACAAACACTTGCGGGCTCCTCTGATCTGGGGTCAGCAGAACGCGAGGCCCTCCGCGACAACACATACAAAGTCAAGGGACAAACAACCATGCCCAAGGCGGGACTCGAACCCCCGACCCTTCGGACCGAAGTGCTGAGTCGATACTCGCTCTTAGCCACCTCGGTCATCCAGGTCGGCAATAATAATAATAATAATAATAATAATAATAATAATAATAATAAATAATAATGAAATTACAAGATTGACCTTCGAGGCTCAAATCATTGAATGACAACAGCAAATCAAAGCTTAGGAGTTAAATTAGCGAAAAAACCAACTGAATTTAACAACTCAACCACGAATTATTCCCACGACCATCCGCGCTACCAACTCATGTCACACAGCTACCATGGCCGAGAAAAATAATGACTTTTGATAAGTTGTTGACTGGTGGTACGTTCTTCGGGGCCTCGGGACCTGGCCCTCTTGCCCGATCTCGTCCTCTTGCACGCCACTCGTGAGGAAACGGTGCTTGCGCGCGGCTTCAGAGAACATCCTGGAATTAAGCGGAGCCGAACACTCCTAGACAGGCACGCCAGGCAACCACTCAGTCGCTGCGTTTACATCTAACTCCGAAGCTTTTTTCCGCTCCAGGATCTTTAAGTGAATATCAACGATAGCAATCCGATGTCCTCAGGAATCAAGGTAGCTCCATACTTTGTCAAACGCAGAATTCTTATCAAACGGACAAAAGGACATTTCTTTTACGAAAAGTAATTTATTCGTGTGTTTGCATTATATTTCAGAATCGATGTATCACATCACTGAAAAGATGTGATACATCGACCAAAAAACATCAAAAATATCAATAATAATAATTATTATTATTATAACAATAGTAATAATAGTAATAATAATAATAATAATAATAATAATAATAATAATAATAATAATAATAATAATAATAATAATAATAATAATAATAATAATAATAATATTGTCTCATCGTCATACAAATTTATGAGGTCAGTTGGATAATTCCAAAACTTTTCCAACATCCACACGTACGTAACTGCAATAACAAAGGTAAGTTGCTCACAGCATAAAAGAGCTAATGTTGCGAGAAACTTGAAGAGCGATAGCCTCGAAGGCGGTGCAGCAGCCCCCTCCCCTCCGTGCCGCAGCCACATCCTTCTTTCACTTAATCGCTCGCCCCCGCCCCTCCCCGCCGCGGCGGAGCGCGCGATCCCGGGTGCAGGGTTTGGCACGGCCGCGCGCAAACTTCGCACGCGAGCGTGCACGGCGCCTGGGAGTCACGACTCCGCGACACGCACGCACGCGACCTCGCCCCGCCCCGCCCCGCCCCGCCCCGCCCCATCCCCGCCTCCGCGCCGCGACGGAAGTCATTACCCGCGCGACGAAAATCTAGGCTACCCGCGCGCACGCTTATCGATGGCGTGAGAGGCCGGAATGAATTCCGAGCGGCGGACCAGCAGCGGGGGAAGGACTCGCTGCTTGGGAAAACCTGGCCAATGTCGAGGACGGGGAAGGGATTTCTCTTTCTCAGCGCTCCATCAATCCATGCAATGCGAGAAAACTTAACAATCAAAATCAGCATTATACTGAAAAATACTGTTTAACAAACATTGTAGAAATATATGCTGTACTGTACCATGCTATACAATACAAGCTATACTATTGACAGGCCCCCTCGATAAAATTTCGAGCATGTAAACGTGAATATGTAAACATAATATATTACTTACTAATACTTTCCTCTAGAGTAAATTGTCGTACCTTTCGATATGCTTTTCGTGGGTTTGAATTGTGATATGTGTTCAGGAAAGCATTTCTAATTTCCAACGCGTACCGAATTTGAAAGAGAACTATGCAGCCTCTGGCCATGTGAGTGGTGTCTACAGTTTTGTTAGATACCCAGGAACTTGGGAAATTACAAAAGCAGTGATACAAGTTTCAATTTTGACTAAAAAATGCAAATATTTCGAGTGCGAGATGAGGGCGGGACGAGGGCGAGTACGAGGGCGGGTACGAGAGCGGGGGCGAGAGCGGGGGCGAGAGCGGGGGCGAGAGCGGGGGCGAGAGCGGGGGCGAGAGCGGGGGCGAGAGCGGGGGCGAGATCGGGGGCGAGGGCGAGGGACGAGACGCCGTGATGAGGGCGGGACAAGGGGAGGGACAAGGGCGGGGGACGACGTCCGAGGACGGGCAGTCGCCTCCGTGTGAACGGCTGGTTGACGCGCGGCTATGAATAGCGCTTGCAAACGCCAGCGGCCGCCCTCGCGCTTCGCCCGCCCCGCCTGCGCCGCGAGCAGGTCGTTGTCCTCCCACGTCCCCTCAGCTCTCTCCTCCCACCTCACCCCAGTCTTCTCGCCTTCCATCCCCCTTCCCCACCCGCGCCCTGCAACTTTAATTAAAGAGTTCTTCCTTTTAATTTTCTATCAAAGTTTCGGCGGACTTCGAAGAGACGACGGCAACCTCTGTGTTCCTTTCGTCGCTTCTTCTCTTCAACTTTGCCCAGTTGTCCCTCTTTACTTCGGAAGTTATTAAAAGAAAAACAGTTTTAGCATTCATTAAATGAGGTAATTGAGCCGTCATTTTCTGGTTGTATGTCACTGAGGAGCCTACCGCGAACTTTGACGTTGTATCAAAGACCCAGAATCAGAGTAGAACTGGTTTTAGAGTAAGGTTTCCCAAAAAGTACTAATTATGTAAGTGTTAGTTCCACCCCAACTCTGAACATCGAATACTAAGTTTCTTAATATCGATTTCCTGTAATACACAAAACTAGTGTTTGGGAAATTTAAAAAAAAAACAAAAACGAGTAAGGCAAATTACACACGTGAGAAGTAGTGCGATAAATCAGTTAGAAAGGAAGAAAATTTATATACGGAGAAACTAGTTTACATAGTGTTTCAACAAAAAACCTTCGGAAATAACATCCCCAAAACACACAGTTCTGTAAAAGAACAAGCAAGAGGCTGTGCACATGGAACATAGGATTAGATGGGACTTTAATAACGGGCGCGCACGAGGGCGCTGGCAGCGGTGGAGAGCGGTCGCCGGCGAAGGGGGCAAGGGGGAAGAGGGCGGAGGCCGTAGAGGGGCGGCGCCGCTTCCGGGGCGACCGCGGCTGATGAATTGCGTTCGCGTTTGCGCAGCGCGGCAGCGGGGGCGGGGGCGGGGTCTCGGGCGGGGAGGGGTCGGCGTGTTTGCTTCCCACCCCGGCCCCCGTCGTCGCCAGCGCCGCGCATTAGTCGCTCACCCGCCCGCCATTGGCAGGCCTGAGCGCGCATATTTCACTTTATCCCCTGCCCCGCCCCCCTTCGCCCTGACCTCCGTGACCCCCGGCCTCCCTGGAGCACTGGCCTCGCTTCGCGGCCTCCGGAACCGCGCGTCGATTCGCGGTGGCACCCGCGCTGCGGCTGGCGGTGCCGTCTACCCCCTCCCCCGCCTTTGTCTCCCCCCCTCCCGGACGAACCGGAAGCGAAAACCTTTCGCGCGTTTTTGTTACTTCCAAGCGGGAAAGGGTAATACCCCCCTTGTAAAGACGAACACTAAATTGCTTGAATAAATGTCGTATTCAAATGAGTGGGGAATAATTCCATAAATTGAATTTCCTTCCCGAGCGCGACGATTGCGAGTCTTACGCATAATGTTTGTTTGCCTGCGCTCATTCACGAGCTGGGGTCCTGCCAGTGGGCGCGGGAGTCTATGTCGGTGCCGGTGTAGTGGTTCTTACGGTTCGGAAAATTGAAATGAACCATAAAGTTTTAAGAGAGAAATTAACAGAGAACGCGCGCCGTTGTGAGCTTATACCAGGGGGTGGGGTGGGAGGAAACAAGCAAGTTTCTTCACGCGGGAGGTAGAGAGAGCACAGTGTTTCGAAACGACACTAAAAGCGCGCATTGTATCAGCTGCGGATCATTTGTGATTTTGAGCGAATGTTAACAGTACCAACCCAATTCAAAATTCTTAGCGTGAACAAATAAAAGGTATAGGTCGGCGAAGTTATGATCTGTTTCCAGCGTCAGGGGGTGGGGGGCACGCCACCCACCGAGTTATAATAGGAACTAGACTTAAGGGACCGTATTACCATAGTAATTAACGAGTGTGGAATCACCGAAAACTCACTCTGTCCTGTTTTTAATACCCTTAATTTGGGGAGTTTCATTACTACAAAGTTATTTTGTTATTTTCATTGGGGTGTCTCATTCATAATTATATTTCGATTGATAGAAAACATATTCGTTTTCATGGGGTGCGTGGGAAGGAGTGATTACGAGTGGATTTAATTGATTGATTAGTTCATTCACTGATTAGTAATTCCGGGCGCGGCCACAGCTAAGGTTATTAGTGCTGTAAGTGTAGTGCGTGTGTTTTCCTCGGGAGGTGGAGGTGGTATTCCCTCGGTGGATGGTGAAATCCGGAACCCTCCTACATGTTGTTTTGCGAATTCTCCCAACGAGGTATCTGCCATCGCTCCAACCGGGACAAGCGCTAAGCTCCTGACTTGTGTCCCGGCATGTGTGGTAGTGTAGTGCATGTAAGTGAAAGTGTACGTACAAAGAGAGGATAGGACAAGAAAAAGAAGGGAAAGATTGCGCGCGGTCCGTGGCCCGTTTGTTAGGGTACTGCTCCGGCATTCGCCTGATGTTGATCGGAGAAACCACGGAAAACAACCGATCATAGCAGCCGGCCGCTAGAATTCTCCTCCAGACGGGAGGTGAATTCGACCTAGCTATCTACATAGTGGTTAGTGTCGAAAACTCGGCCACCATTGGGACTGGAACCTAAGAACCTCCCGTTCATAGGCACTGCAGTGACATCAGTTGATGCCCTGAGCCGGTGTGCGCGTGGAGCTGGGCGGGTCAGGGCGGGGACGAGAGACGCGCGTGGCGTGGGCCGCGGCGGGGCGCAGCGGGAGGGCGGCGGCGGAGGCGGCGGGCGCGGCGCCAAGAGAGCTCATTGTGTCATCCGTGAAATAGGCGCGACGGCGGAGCGGGGGCGGGGGCGGGAGCGGAGGCGGGGGCCGGCGCGTCGACGCTGCAAGCGCCGAGTATTTCGGGACGTGGGACGAGGCACGCGTCGCGTTTATAGTGCGGCGGGACAGTCGCTTGGCCGCGCGCGGCACCCGCCCCCACAACAGCCAGCGTCATCGCCTGCTCGCCCGCCGGGAAAGCACGCTCGACGTTTTAACGTTCAGTGATATTAAGCGTCTTTTTATATAATCACTACTACCCTTTTCAGTTCGTAAGTAACCTTCTATTGCTTGAATGAACTATCAAAGCCATCATGAACTTGTTTGTTTGTTTGCTTGCTTGTCCTTATGTCACTGAGGTGCGTGGTGGATGTGCTTCAATATTAACTAATTCTCATCACTTTTCTGGATTTTCAGGTACCTTTTCGTTATTAAACAGTTTTCTTTACTATTTACTTGTCTTTACTTGTTACAGATAAATTAAAAAGTGAACGATATGCTCGTACTGAAAACTATGAACAAAATGACAACATAAGCCAACATACTTATTCAATTAATTCATTTTAACGCCAAAACACACCCTATGAGATTTCACACTACAATTACAAATGTTGGTTGAGTGAAAAGTAATCAATGCCGAATCCAATGGTATGTTATTCGAATTGTGAGCCCGAATTTCGCTGCAACTGCATAAGTTAGTTCCCCATTTGAGATTCTGAAATAGAAACTCGCCCTAGTTTGAAGTATTATAGTTTTTGAACTTGATAGAAGTTGCGGAGTGACGAGACAAAAAACATTCCACCACAATGTAGACATAAAAAAGCATACAGCCGCACGCTGATGTCCTATTGCTTAGATAACTTGACGCCATTCAGACTGTCAGCGATGCTTAGGGAATTCTGGTCTCGGGGAAGAGTGGGGGAAACTGTGGTCTCGGAGAAAGGACTGTAAACCACACATCAGACGTCTGTAAAAAAGTCTGACCCGAAATAATAATAATAATAATAATAATAATAATAATAATAATAATAATAATAATAAAAACAGAATGAAAAGAAACAGAAAGAATATCAATAAACATTATACAACGTTTGTGGTTCAGAAGTCGAGAGAGAAGAGGTAGTTTAATAACTAAAAATAATCAAATATGTTTACGTATTCCCGAGACAAACGGAGATGTAGGTCAAATTAAATTGATGGGACAGTTGTTTATTTGCACAATTTAATACGATACTTTATTAAAGCAACATTTGATGATCATAAACGGGGAAGATTAAAGAAAAACAAAATAACGGAATTCCAAGAAAACTTAATTACGGAACTTATTTCGGTCCAGGTGGCCCTCCCATTTAAAAACGTGTCTCGATTGCGGAGAAAGACGTACGTCTTCACTATCGCCTCCCAGCGGGCTGGTCGCGTGCGGTGCGGCTGAAACGGAGAGGAGCGGGGCGGGGCGGGGCGGGGCGGGGCCGGGCGGGGCGGGGCGGGGCGGGGCGGGGCGACGTCGCGCTGACCTCGTTTCGCCGCGCCTGGTCGTTGGCCTTCCTTAAGGCTCTCCCAGGGCGGCAGGCCCTGGCGCGCGCGCGCACGCGCCCCTAGGGCGCCACGCCCACGCCTCCGGCCCGCTTCCGCTTCGCCCCCACCCCGCCCCCGCCTGTGCCCCCGGGGGCAACCAGTGAGTTGGCATTTTATTGCTCATGGCTGTTCAAATACGAAGGTCGCACTCGTTACATCCATTCAGATTCTATCGGGCAACGCGGTTCATGCGAAGCCCGGTCCCGTTGTCTTGCAGGCGGAATGCGAAGCATCCGGACAGTTTTAAAGGAAATCGACAAACTCCAATTACCAAAAGTTCCACTGGCAAGAAAGGCATCATCAACAAACGAAAAATTCTTCACCTTCTGAAAACTGGAACAAAGACGCATCAGATCAGGCCAAGTCGTATACAATGCAAACTATGAAACTACGAAGTTCTTTTTCATTTTGTCATGGAGAAAAGAGCACTTGACGCTCCATGCGAGGGCTTTCGTGAGAACCCCCGAGGAAGTAGGGCACACTCGATGCCTGGCCTGTGCCGCAGCCGGCGGGGGCGTGGGGGAGCTGAGATTACGAGCGGAGGGAGACGGGGCGGGCCCCCTCGGTGCAGCGCCGCCAACGCTCCCATGTAGTATCTCGTTCGTGCGGCGTGGCGCAGCGCGGCGCGGCGCGGCGCGGCGCCCGTACACCCGATCCGTGGGCCGGGGGGAGGGGGCGGAGCAGTGTTTGTTTTCGAGAGCAGAGCGCTGCCGCCGCCACCGCCGCTCCGCCCGCACCCCCGCCCTCGCCCCATCCCACCTCTACTCCGCCTCCGCTCGCATAACTCGCGGCGCGCGCTGTTTGGTAAACAGTCTGCCGATTCCGTTGCGCCCGCGTGGCCCTCTCCCATTGCGACCACCCGCCACGCCCCCCCACTCACCCTCCTCGACCTCCCGCAAGCCCCCGCCCCGCCCCGCCCCATCCACCGCCTGCGGTGCGCACGCAGCCGCCCTCATTCCGTGCGGGTTGCGGCGAGCCGGCGTGACGCGGTGTGTGTGTGTGTGGGGGGGGGGCGGAAATCGACAGAGAGAAGCGAGGCGAGCCCAGCCGCGGGCATCCAAACCTCCCCCCCCGCGCCGGGGCTCCGCCCTCCGCACCGCCGCCTTCGATTTATCCCTATTAAAATAACATGAAGCAAGCGCACGCGCTGAGAGAGCACGGCGCCCGAGAAGCGTGTGCTCCGCGCACGGGCCAACTGGCGGCGCGCCCTGCAATGAAGCATTGCGAGCGCTGCATACGAACGCCTTGCATAGGAAAGTATTGTGAGTATATGAGTGTGAAAGTGTCTGTGTAATTGAAATGATTGAAGGCGTTGTCACTGTCAACAATACTATTTATTTCAATTAGAGCAGCTTGCGATGGCAAAGCCATCATCATCAGTTTTCTGCTGTCTGAGAGTCACAAAAACGTCACTAAAACCAATAAAGTGTCTGTGTAGTTTAAGAATGAATGTCTGTGTGATTGTAAAATGAAATTTAAAAAATCATAACACTATAAAAAACTTTTGAAAAACTATTAAAAACACATTCTATGTATAACCAAAGTTCATCCAAAGCGGCACTTTAATATATTATACTTAAGTAATAGTATAGTTTTAAGAGAGTATTAGGATAGCCCCTGCCGGAATTGCAAAAACCTGAACGGCTCCAGTAATGTATCCCTGATATTTAATAAACTCTCGCCTCTTCAGGGGTACTAAAAAGGGGAAATCGAAAAAAAGCATAGGAAATTATGAGGTAGTAACTATCGCGCTTTGAAACTGTAAGTAGCGAGGCAAAATATTTAAAAGAATTCCATTCTCAATTATTCATTTTACAATTTATTGCGTTGCAACGGTGATTGTATTTTATGTTAATAAATGATTTGAAAACTGCATTCCTGCGTTAGCAAGGCACTATCGAAGTGAAAGTGTAGCAACAAACCAAGAAGCAATATTTGCATTCATTATTAGACATAAATCTTCTAACATTTACGAGACATGCATTTTCATAAGAAGATATAGATTCTCTTGAAGAGAAAATAAAGAGCAAATATATCAGACGTTTGGAGAAGTAAAAAAGTTTATAAAATAGGCAAACAGTTTGATTATTGATTTCTTTTGAAAGAGAACCCCAGGAATTCTTCTAAAAGATGTATGTAACCTTCAACGTTATGTCTAAGTAAAAAATGTTACAACATTTTTGAAGAGTTCATATTTTGAAATATGTATGGTTTCGTGGAACATATTTCGGCAGAAAATTCATGGTTATGTTCTGACTTTACCACATAAGTAACTGTTTCATTTTAAAGGTTTTCGTATTGTTATCTATATCTGTTCTCTTTCAGCCTGACATTACAAGTCCAGAAATAAAGTATATTCAATTCAGTAATTCTATCACAACCGATTCAACTGTCGTGACAGCGTTTCGGTAACGGAGTCGGAAAGCATGGCACGAAATTTTAACGAGTGGTTCATAATTATGATGGAAAAGGGTTACACAACAGTGAAAACAATTACGCACGCATGCACTCACATTCACGCACGCGCACGCATAAACAGAAGCACAGACCAACAATTACCGTTTGGCGTTTGTCCCAGTTTTATTTTAGCGGCTTTATCTCCACGTGCAGCATAAAACACCCCAAAATGTTCTTGTGTAAGAGGAGTTAGAGCCAATTCCAACGAAATGAAATTGTGGCACTTTCTTTACAGCATGTTTCGTATTAAAGAAAATAATAAATAAGATTTAATACGAAGAAATGAGTTATCTTTGATGCCCTTAATTAAGGAAATATAGATTATTACTCTTTGCCAGGGACAATCAAAGACATTGAAGTGGTTTCGTTCTGCAGCGGTGCTCTCAACAGCGTCGAAACCCTTTGGGCAGCCGCCACACGCCTCCGCAATCGCTTCGTGAAATCGCGACCAACGCTGCGGAGCGCGGGGACGGGGATTGAAGGCTGGGTTGGGTGCGGAGACGAGGGCGGGGCCGTGTGCGGGACCGGGTGTGGGATCGGGGTGGGGTGGGGTGCGATGACGGGTGCGGTGACGGGTGCGGTGACGGGTGTGGTGACGGGTGCGGGGACGGGTGCGGGGACGGGTGCGGGGACGGGTGCGGGGACGGGTGCGGGGACGGGTGCGGGGACGGGTGCGGGGACGGGTGCGGGGACGGGTGCGGGGACGGGTGCGGGGACGGGTGCGGGGACGGGTGCGGGGACGGGTGCGGGGACGGGTGCAAGGACAAGTGCGGGGATGGGTGCGGGGATGGGTGCAAGGACAAGTGCGGAGACGGTCGTAGGGACGGGTGACGGGCGGTGAAGAATTTAGATGGGCAGAGGACTGGGAGGAGGAGGAGGAGGGCGGGGAGGAGTAGGGGACGGGAGAGGGGAAGCGGGGCGGGGCAGGGGCGCGGGCGAGGCCGCGAGGAGCCGTCGGCGCAAGCTGCGGGCATCCGTCACGCGCGCCCTGGGGGCTATCTCGGTCGGCTCCGGGGGCCGGCGCGGGGGCGGGGCGGGAGGGGGAGCGGGGGCGGCGCTGCCACCGCCATGCGTCACCGCGCCTCTCGCTGCCCATGCAAACGCCCTCCCCCCCTCCGGCTCCGCCGCGGCCGTCTCCATTTACCGCCTCGCGCCGCCCGGGGCCGCGGCAAGTGCCGGCGACACACGCTGCCTCGAAAGCGCGCGCGCCGCCTTCAAGCTACGCTGCCGAGCTGCGCACGCGAGGACGCGAAGCGGAACTGCGTACAAGTGTTTACTTGTGCCGGGGCGAGTACATAGAGAAGATGGCAACAAGTGCTTCAGTGGATAATTTCTTACTAACCATTCACTAAAGGAATCTCATAAACGAATTTGTCTCGAATCTCGTGTTATCAAGGATATCCAAGGATTATTATAGCTGATATTAATAATAAAACATAACTATGTGGAACATAATTACATCGAACTTTCAAGAAACGCCTTTGTTATTGCTATAATAACAAAGGAGTTTCACAATAAGGGTCACAAATACTTCATTCCTTTTAAAAGTGGGCCATGTTTTCAAATTGAAAGTTCTTTTGACCTGTTGAATTTATGAAAATAAATATTTGTATCAATTTTTAAATGGATCTAATTCTTGTTTTCACAATAGGATTCACCAATGGACTGTATTTTTTTGTGAAACGAGCTAATATCTAACAGATACCAAATCAAGAAATTCGAATATATATCCCAGTTTAAATTAGAATAGGATAGAAAAATGAAAATACCAGTGTTGTTCGTAAATTAATTTAATACCACAGACTACTTTCTCAGATATTTCGTACTAGCTGTTCCTTTCGATTAATTACAAGCCTTTTCGTCAATCTTCCACAACCATGTGATAATTTACAGTACTATCCGGAATTCCGGGTCACGCACCTACAATCGGACCAAGAGCGACGCAGATAATTCCAGCGTTTTCAACAACCTCCGAACTGCGCGAACAACCTATACTCAGCAGAAGACAAACATTCAAGCTGTTGCCCCCGTTCCCCGCCGCGCCGCGCCTCGCCCCACCCCTCGGAGCCAGAAAGAACCTTCCGGAATTCTCGCACACGATTTATGCAATTTATAAGCGGCGTCGGGAGGCAGCCTGCGGAGGATACATCTCCTTTATCGCCGCCTCCGCCGCCGCCAACGCCAGCCCTGCTCCTCCGCGCCTCCCCCCTCCCCGCACCCCGCGGACCCCTCCTCGTCGCCGCCGCCTCCGCCGCACTTCCCCATCCTCGAAATATCTCGGCGCACGCCTGCATAAAAGGAGGCGCTCCCAGATCCCAAGAGTAAATAAACCGGGCGACGTTGACGCGCCCCACACCGCAGCGCAGTCATGCCACGACGTGCGCCGCCTCGTCCCACCCTGCCCCGCCACGCCACGTATCTACGTGCGTCGCCCCGCCCCGCTCCGCTTCGTTACTCCCCGCCACGCACGGCACGCCTTGCAACCTGTCCACGCCCGCCTCGCCACTACGTGCGCGCCCCCACCCCGCTCCGCCCCGCCCCGCTCCGCACCGCGCCGTCCTACCCCGTGCAACCCAGCCCCCGCCCCGCCGCAGTATGTCCTGCCCCGCCACGTCCCGTCCCGTCCCGTCCCGTCCCGTCCCGTCCCGTCCCATCGCGTCACGTCACTTCAAGTCCCTTCCCGTCCTGTCCCGTCCCGTCTCGTCTCGCCATGCCACGCCCCGCCCCGCCCCGCCCCGCCACGCCCCGCCACGCCACGCAAGGGCCCAATTCCAATTGCTCTTTCTTCTCAGGCGGTGGGCGGGGCTTGCTGGTAACTAAAGCGAGATCGGGTCGTGGCTCATACGTTGTGCGCACGACGCGGTACAAGCGGCGAGAAGCAATTCCATTCCCTAGCAAATTGAAACAAGGTCGCACCAATAAAAAGTTTGGGTTCGAGGCGGTTATATTTACATGACACATTTAAACACAATATATTTTGTCTATTCTCCATGAAAGAAAAGGATCACAAAAAGTATTTCCTTGGCCGTTTTAAATTTTCGTTTCTTTAGGTACGCTGTTTAATTATTTTTTATAATTTTCCACATTGTTTTACATGTAGGTGTTCGTTAAGAAAAGATACGGTTGTATCGTTTTTCATCCTCTGACAAAATAAATGCAGTATCTTTTGTCACACGCCCCTACATGAAAAGTAGGTCTGCCACACACGAAAATGATAAGAAACGTTTCGTTCGTTATCTTTTGTTCTTCATTCCAAAGGACAATGAAATAATCGTGCACTTGAGAAATATGTTTATACTTACGAGTTCCATTTGACTTAATGGTTCTTTAATTGCTAGGATTACGTAACTCCGCGAGCGTCACCTTTTCGCCGCGTGAAATGAGCCTCATTGTTATGGAAGCTCGTATATCACAAGCGTCCACTTAATTGTCGGTTGTCACCTCCCCCCCCCCTAATGACACGGTGGGAATAAGGAAAGTGGCCGCTGCCGCCGAGCTGCACGACGCGGCGCGACGCGGCGGCGACCCGCCTTATGGCGCGCCAGCCGCCACACGCTCTGCGATAGCGATCGAAGACGCCTCACCTGCGGCGGCAGCCTAGGGGGCGGGGCGCCGGGCACAACAGGAAGAGGCGCGTGCGAGCGCCGCGTGACCTTCAAACGCCCCTCCGCGCAGCGCGCCAGGGCCCCTGCGCCCCGCCCCACCCTGCACCCCCGGCCGGAAATAGAGACGCAACTTCCTCCTTGAGCCCGGCGGGCGGCGCTTCTTATCTGGACGTGTTTGCAGAAAAAAAAAGAGGCGGACCACCACCTCTGCGTGGCCGTGCACGGCCCTCCGCCCGCTCGCTCGCGCTCTCGCCCTCGCTTTCCTCCCCCCGGCGCTCTCCGGAGCGAACCAGCGTTCGACGCGGAGGGAGGAACACAGACGGAGACAGAGTGAGCGAGTGACAGAGAGAGGGCGGGAGACGGCGGGACAGGGAGGGAAAATAACTCGCTGGGGGGCGGGAGGGGGACACGAGCGAAGCGCAAAGCACACAGGCGCAGAGCGGAGCGGAGCGGCCGGGCGGGCGGTGGGGGAAAGCGCCGCAGTCGACCGAGGGCGGCGGGCGAGGGGGCGACGCGGGGCGGCGCGGGGCGGCGCGGGCGTCCGCCAGAGTAGCGAGTTTCATCCCATCTAACGCGTTGCTAGGCAACTGTTTCCAAGGCCGGGAGAAGCGAACTTTGGCAGACGGGGGAGCGGGGCGGCGGCGGCGCGGGGAATGAGTCTGGCTGCAGGTCGGGGAGAGAACGCGCCGGCGCCACAGGGGTGGGCCTGAGCGGGGCGAGGAGGGGGAGGAGGGCGACGCAAAGGACGGGGCGGGGCGGGGGCTTACGTAAATGGAAGGGAAGAACGCAGGCGAGCGCGGACGCCCGTTCCCCGGGATGAAAGAGACCCAGCGAGCGCCGCCGGGGTGGGGGGAGGGGGGGAGGGGGCGGGGAGCGGCAGACAGCGCGGCAGCCCCAAGGAAGGCAGCTCCTGTTAGCGCTCCGGCGTCGCCGATTCCTCGCAAAGGAGCGACAGGGACGGAGGGAGCGGAGAGAGAAGGGAAATATGCGATCCGGCACCCGCGCAGGGAGGACTGCATCCCGGTTTCCATTTCGGTTACGAGCCAGCTGGCGCAGAATGTTGATCAAGCGCCGACGCGCACGAGTTTATACACATGCGACGCGATGTGTCTCTGCTCGGGGTTTGCAACAAATGTAGTTCATCGTAAACAACGTTATTGCATAAGGTAATGAAAGTATATTGCTGGGAACACAATCACAAGTTCAACTAGTGGAGGAACGTAACCTCGCACTCCAAATCAAGACCTAAGGTTCCTTGACCTAAGACCTAAGGTCCCACAACAAATTCAACTTTCATTTCTTGAAAATTGCCCATCAACGTAAGAAGATCGCTGTTTAAATTTTCAAATACATTTCCCTCCCGGTGTAACGTTTTCTCTTCGCGCCGATGTCTTTCAGAGAGATTTAACTTTTTGTTTATTTAGGAAAAAATGAATGTTTTTAATTGAAAAATTAATTTGAAACAACTCAATGCAATAAGGAACGGAAGTACACTTCGAAATGTCCATTGTCACTTTCTCAGACCCAATCGAAAATAAACAAAAACTTCATTTCACTATCCACTAATGAAAACAATGTATTGTGAAATGTAGATTTTTTATATTATGAAATCAGCTATGTATAAGCTTTTGCTGTCGCTAATGATTCTCCTAGTAATGCGACACGCCATAAAACTTTTATATAATAAATAAATGATGCAATGGGAACTCGTAGAGGCGGGAGGTGGAGGAGGGAGAAGGGGAGAGGTAGCACCTCGTAGCGTTCCGTCGCTTTGATGTCGCGTCCGAGCGTTCGCGGGGCGACCCATAAAGCTCGCGGTGGCGGGGCGTGGGCGAGAGCGGGGGCGGGGGCGGGGGTGGGTGGGGGTGACGAGCGCACGTGACGCAGAAGGGGCGGGGCGCAGACAGGCGCCACCCGCACCACCGTCCCCGCCCCCGCCCCCGCCATCGCCGCCGCTCGCCGACACCTCGCCGTGCAGGGAATAATTTAAAGAGGCCAGCTGGAGCCGCGAGTCTCGGCGCGAAGATACTGCCGCGTCGTTTAAACAACCGCGCCGAATGGAACGTTACGGCAAGCTCTGTTACACGTAAGGAAAACTTACACATACACTTCTGCCAGTCAGCGGACGTTTATGGCTTGCTTCGCGTGAGAATAGGAATCTTATGTCAGCCTCCAACGCAGTGAACGCGGAAACTACGTTATTTAAAAATTTAGTCTTCTTACAAAGGACGTTTCTTTTTTAACTAACAAGAAAAAGGAAACATCCTAACCATAGTAATTTTAAAATTAGAACCCGTTACAGCAAGTAAACACACACGTAAATATATATTCATATAAATGCACTTGTTATGCTGGAGGAAAATCTGGGTTGGGAATCCATGCAGTTCAATGCTAACTGAAAACCATAATAGTATTGTAACAATTACCTCCGCTGCAAAATTAAAAATCTCATAAAAGCTTCGCAGATAAGACTCCAAATAAGACGTTAAGTTTTTCTTCGCGGTCTCATCACATTGCGATGATTATAATTTTTAATTGAAGAAACATTCAACAGAACGAGTAAGAACGGTTGTTTTGGCCGCATCGACCAAGGCATGAATGAAAGTTAACACGGCATTCCATACAATAATTACGTCCCTCCGTAAATGAAACCGACATTCGCATTACGGATGGCGCCGTCTAATCTGTGCATCTAATACGTGTAAAGTATCCCCCGCAATCAGATGCATCGCGGAGGCCCCAGGCGGCGCACAGAGGCGTCCTCGCAGTGTTTACCGACGCCCCACGAATAAACAGCAGCGCCCTCCGCGAGGCGTCTCCAGTTCACGGAAGCCGCCTGACGCCAGCGCCCCCCCCCCTCCTGCCGGCCGGCGGGCCGGTCGAGGCGGCTCTGGCTCCGCGACGCGGGCACACGCGCGGGAGGAGCAGGACGAGCAGACGGAGGAGGGCGAGAGCGTGAGAGAATGAACAGGTGGGTTACGCGGAAAGGACGCAGAGAAATATGGAGAGGAATACGGGTACGGCAGAATGAAGAAATCGGCAAAGGAGGAAACGAAGGAAGAAGAGAAGAGGTGGAAGTGAATGAAAAGAAAACGAACTGGAGGATCAGGAGTACGTCGAGGAGATCGAGTGGGAGAGAACGCAAGTTAAAAACGTAGGCAGAAGAACTGGCTGAGGTAAAGGTGGACAGAGGCAAAGGATACAAGAAACTAAAATTTGGACATGAACGCTGCGGCGAAGGTGGTGTAGGTGAACGAGGTCACGCAGAAAAAAAGGGGAAAATGAAAGAATATACGAAGAAAAAGGAGAAAGATAGAAAACGTGGAACTGGCGGAAGAGGTGAACACTGCGCCGAGCGATGATAGGAGACGAACCAAACGGAGGTGGCAGTGGAGGAGGATGATGATGATGAGGAGGAGGAGGGGGGGGGGAAGAGTTGAGACGAATTGACGGAGCGCAGAGGCAAAGGATAGAGCGACATTTAAACACGCGGAGGTGAATAAGGTGGCGAAGGAGAAGGTGGAGGCCGACTACGAAACGGAGAAAAAAGATAAAAGCGGGAACAAAAGCGGGAAGGGAAGAAAAGAGGGATGAAGAGGGGTGAGAAAAGACAAGGAAGGCGAAAGAGAGAAAAGGTGGCGGTGGTGGAAGAAGCGCAGATTGCAGCGCGCGACGGTAGGAGACGAACCAAACGGAAGTGGCGGTGGTGGAGGCGGAGGAGCGCGCGGAGCGGGGAGAGGTGGAGAGCGAGGCGCCGCGTGAAAGCCCCGCGGCTTTGAACTCGTCTGCCGCCCGGCGCCGCGCCGTGCCGCGCCTCTCTGCCCCTCCCCAGCGCGGCCGGAAATCGCGTTAATTACCTCCTCGGAGACGCAGCGCGCGTTAACGATCCCAGCCCCCCACTCCCCCACCCCTCCGCCGACACCCCGTCCACGCCCTCCACGGCGACTTTTACGCTCCGCCGCCGCCGCCCCGCGACGCGCGCGTTCGAGCGCGACGGCATTCTTCGCAGCGCCCATTTCGTCAAATCCTTGGGGCTCTTTTGTCAAGATTCCACATCGCGTCGCGTCAATGAGCGATATCATTTATTCCAGCGTTTAGCTTAAACGGACACTGAAGGGGCAGAACTTTTTCAAAAAGCTTATTTACAAAAATCTCAGCAAAAATACGAGGAACACTATACACCATTTCATTTTTTCCGAGTCTCGCGAACCGTTTTTCAAAGGGTGTTCAACAAGCTCTAATTTGAGCGAAAAAAAATCACGTTAACTTCAAACACATAGCATACAAATGAAAGTATAAGACACCCAGAAAAATTCATTCAACTCTCTGTTATAACCTTACTGTTACACAAATATGAAAACCTTTAAAAGCATTAATCATTCCAACTCGCCAAAAATTAGAGGGAGCTTATAAAAATTAACTACCCTCAAGGTTACAAGCTCTACCCACCGTGAGTGATGTATCATATTGCAAAACTCTGCATAATCTGACTGACTAACAACATAAATAAATATGTTTTTAAAAATTGGAGAAGGGAAAAGTGAACTCGCATAAAAAAAGAAAGGTTTTTTAACGTATTGTGAACCTACCTACATCCCATTTCTTTCAGCTGCCATTACAGACGCACAGACGCAGGAGAAACATCCGAGGAACACAACGGACAGAGAGCTGCAGAGCTCATCACGAACCAATGGGTTCGCACCCTGGCCCATAAAATATTTCGGTCCGTTCGTCGCCAGCCCTTCGGGCGCTCGTTCCGTGCGCGTGCCAGCGCTCCGCTCAGGTGGCGAGGACGCGTGCTCTCCGGAACATCGCCTCTCCCCTGCCTTGCCACCCCTCCAGCATCACCGCGACCACGCCCCTTCACCCCAGCATCCCCGCGATCCCCCGCCTCTGCCCCCCCTCCAGCACTTCGCGATCCAGCCCCTCCACTCCAGCGTCATCGTGTTCCCGCCCCTTCGCACCCCAGCATCTCCGCGACCACGCCCCTTCCCTCCAGTATCCCCGCAACAGCGTCCCTACCCCCCACAAAACTTCTCCTCCCCTCATGTATCCCACGACCCCGCCCCTGCACTCCAGCATCCCCGCGACACCGTCCCTATCCCCCACGAGCCTGCCACTCCCCTTCAGCATCCCACGACTCAATCCCTCCACTCCAGCATCCCCACGATTCCGCTCTTTCCTCCCAGCATCTCCGCGACCATCCCCCTTCCTTCCAGCATCCCCGCGACACCGTCCCTATCCTCCACGAACATGCCCCTCCCCTCAAGCATCCCACGACTCCGCCCCTGTACTCCAGCATCCCCGCGATCTCGCCCTTTCCCCCCAGACTCTCCGCGACCCGGCCTCTACCCTCCAGCATCCCGCGACCTCGCCCCTCCACAATCCCCGCGATCCCGCCCTTTCCCCCAGCATCTCCATGACCAGACCCTTCTCTCCCGCATCACCACGACCCCGCCCCTGCGCTCCAGCACCCCTGCGATCCCGCCCTTTCCCCCAAGAATCTCCGCGACCCCGCCTCTTCCCTCCAGCATCCCGCGACCCCGCCCCTCCACAATCCCTGCGATCCCGCCCTTTCCTCCCAGCATCTCCGCGACCCCGTTTTTACCCTGCCCCTCCCCTCATGCGTCCCACGACCCCGCCCCTGCACTCCAGCATCCCCACGATCCCGCTCTTTCCCCACAGCATCTCCACGACCCGCCCCTTCTTTCGCGCATCACCACGACCCCGCCCCTACCCCCACGAACCTGCCCCTCCCCTCAAACATCCCAAGACCCCGCACCTCCACTCCAGCATCCGCGCGATCCCGCCCTTTCCCCAGCATCTCCGGGAGCCCACTCCTACTCTCTAGCATTCACGCTACCCCACCCCTTCTCTCCCGCATCCCCACGACCCTACCCCTCCCCGCCAGCGACCGGCCACGCGCTCCCGAGGCGCTCGTAAACCTTCCTGGAAACTTTGGTGCGGCGCGGCGCGGGGATGGGAGGCGGCGGCGGCGGCGGCGGCGGCGGCGGCGGCGGCGGCGGCGGCGGCGGCGAGACGCCCCGCGCCGCGCGCTTCGCCTTCCACGCGCATGGCCTTCGCCTGGCGCCGCGCGCCTGTTTTAGTTATTTTGCGGCCGAATGGAACACTTTTTGTAAACCAAGAATAACAACCATAAAACAACAATAAAACTGAGATAAAAAGGCCGCTCCGTTTCGTTAGAAGTCTCTAACAACATCTGGCAAAATTGTTCTACTAAATAATATTTCCACGATTTTAGTTTATTCGTAACGTATTTTTGTTTTTACGTATCGTCTCTTTTTTCCTCATATTTTGAAATAAAATACACCATTTGATATTAATATCACACGGCGTGTTCTCACATGTTGTGTAATATATCAGAAATGAAGTACGATATACGACATATAATTACAGTGAACGATTTTTTTCTTTCCCACCTTTACTCTTTAAGTTCACTTTCGTCCAACTGTACGTTCAATTGTGCAGAAATGAAGGTCTACGCGGCTGAGTTGGTGTGAGATGAGGACAAACACGGATTAACAGATTTTCTGAGGAAAAATATCAACATCCCGGCTGTTAACGCAAAAATAATGTCCTTCCACTTTCACGCATACATTCCATATCGACTATTTTATTGCAGCCTTTTCAGGTAATCTCTCAAATATTATAAATTCCTTTAAAAAGTAATACACGCTTCCACTTTTCAATTTTACTTGCCGAGGACATGCTGATGTGGTAACCGATGATTATTTAAATTGTAGGCGATAAATTCAGGATATTAACACTTTCAAGCCCAAGCTCGATTTACACACTATGACTTTGCTTAATGCTCAAGAGTCCCAAGTCCGAACACAACTCAGGCGCATGATTCCTCTTGTGTGTCTGCGCATGTGTCTTTCAGCGCACGTGCCAGGGTATACATCGAATCTGGGCACTGAGGAATCTCCATTGGCGTGGCTGCATTGTGCTGCCATATGTTGGCCAATTAGAACTATTTTGCGAAATGCAAGTCGGTAATGTCAGTTGTTTTTTATAGTACTTTGCAGTGGTGGAGTTCAGTACCGTGACGCGCGTGTTGTTTTAAGTTTAGAACGTTGAGCAGGGCACAAAATTATGACGTTTTTGGAAAATAATTCGGAAACTAGCCTCGGAAAAAAATTGGAAAAACTCGTAAAAAAGTTTTGGAGAAATGTGTGACAATTGTCATTCTGAAAATTGTTGTGGTGCGCAGTGCAGCGAGGGTATAGTTAATAAACATATTTGTTTATGTTCCGTTTTTGTAATTCAAGTATTCTATAAAATATAAAAAAAGGCACATTTACTTATTTTTCATTCGTTTTCAATTAACAAAAAACTAAACTTCCGGAAAATAGTAAGGATTAATCCATTTGTTTCACCAAAATAATATTACTGATGCCACTTAAACTACCTCTAAATACCCTGGATTTTGGGATCCAACCGATCACCAAGCACACGGGACTCAATGTGTTAAATTAATAGTTAACTGGACTTTGTAAACGCAAAGTTAATTTGGGCGTAAATGTTAAAGCTCCTCCGACCATCCAGCAAAGCAGACGTCTGAGCGAGCATCACTGCGTGAAAGCGGCGGCGGGAAGGACCGCAGAGCGGCGAGCGAGGCCGTGCGAGCGGGCGGGGCGGAGAGGAACGGCGAGGGGAGTGGAGGGGGAGGGGCGGGAGCGGCAGCGGCGTGGCGCCATAAAAAACCGCACGCAGCTCCCGAGGCGCGCCATTTGCATCAGAATTGTAGTTTTTACTCAGCAATTTAAATAATCTGTCGGGAAATTAACCAGACGCGTCTCTCAGGGCAGAACAGGAAGGCGGAGGCGGGCGGAAAGGGGTGGGGTTGCGCGGAGCGGAATACAGGAACAAAACGCCGCCGTACACAACACACGTAGTTAAGCTACGGGCGCGTTTTCTCTCTGGAGCGCATGCCACTTGTGCCTTGTCCCTGAACGTACTACTGCAACAGACTCCTCATCTCTAAAAGTTGCTCGTTGTGTTGCATCTTGCGTTGCACCCCACATAATCACTCGCCGTATATAGAAAAAAAATGCACTGCTTTTGAGTAAATTAAAATGTAACGATATTAATATACATTTCAGGCAGATAGTAATTTGTAATTTAAACTTATAATATAACGTCAACTTACTTTATAACCATTTCCAACATCGTAAGTGGAAGGCAAGTAAAACCAGTTTACGAACTTTCGAAAAGCCTGCAATCGCTGACTCAGTCGACAGGGCCACTTCTTTTAAAGAAGAACACGTTAAATTGATTACGTGGAGCTTCTTAAATTAGCAAGTAACAAACGAAAATTATGAATTAAATACTAATTTAGTTTTCAGTTCACGTCAAATATTACCACGACGTGTTCTGGTGAAAATCCTGAAGGCTTCGCTCTCTACTGGATTCCCACCTTACGTGATCTTTTCGCTCAATGTTTTATCTGGGACCGAGCGCCACTCCGATCTTCCGTTTTCCTCTCTTCGCAATGGGTCTGCCTTCCCAGCCCCCACCCCGCGCCGCGCCGCACGGAACAGTTTGTCCAGGGGGCGTGTGCTGCCAGCGCCCTCCTCCCTCGTGGCAATAAGGAGCATTCGTCTGCAGCCCGCGCCCTGGGGCCCGCGGTCCACGCTCTTAATTCCACGGCCGGGCAGGGCCGGGCCGGGTCGGCAGGGCCGGGCCGCGGCCTCGGTTAGGCAAGAATTCGATTAGCCACGGGCGTGTTGCCGGCGCGGGAGGGAGCGGATCGGGTTGGGGGCGGGGTGGGGTGGGGCGGGGTGGGGCGGGGGGGGGGGCGGAGCCCGCGAGCATTGGTCGCTCTTTCCGGAATTCCGAAACACGAAAAGGGCAGACGGCGCGAGAGCGGTGAAGGGTTCCCCGGCGGCGGCGGCAGCGGCTTTCCTTTTCCCCCCGAGGTGTGTGTGTGTGTGTGAGAGAGGGCGTTGAGGGGGAGGAGGGAGGGCGGAACGAAGACGGAAACAGCTGTCGCTTGTGTCGCTTGTGTCGCTCGCCCTGCGCCGTACGAGAGGAACAGAACACGCATGCGGGGGATGGGGCGGGGCAGAGAGGACGTTTTGGGCCCCGAGCGCGGAACAGGTCTCTCACTTGAATGGAAATAATTCTTACAAAGGTGGAATGGCGAAAATTAAAATGAATAGGGCAGAAGGAATCGCAGATAACCTACTGCTCAATATTCATATCAGCTACGAATGTTACTGGCGTGAACTCCTAAGTAACAGAAATATTGAATGTTTGTTTATTTTGAAAACCATTCCATTCCTCTTACGTTTGTATATTACCCGCGCACATTTTCTCGAGCCCTCGCTTCGCCTGTTGCAAGAGCAGTGGGGAGTTTGGCTATTTTCACAAAAGGAATTTTATATCAAATTTGTAATTCGTTTTTCGATGCAAAATAGTTTCTATTACACGGGAGCAAACATTTCTGGTTGTATTTTGTATACAACGCTCGTTGGTATCATTTATTCGTAATTCATGTAATGTTGGCAAAGGAGTGGGGATAGGTATTCCGGGGCGCGAGAAAACGAGCGCGTGTAACAACAGTCCAAATATCATTTTATGTTTAGAATATTAAAACGAAAACAGCATTAAGCAGAATTCTATATGTTCTGCTTGAAAGTTAATCTGCGAATTTACACAAGAGTTCTAATTTTGCAAATGATGAATCCAACAAAATTACATTCTTGGAAAGCATTTTGAATAGTTATTTATATCCGTAGGTTCGTTGTATGGGCTTTGGAATTAAAGAATTTCGGTTAGGAAAATGGTGAGAGCTCAAAGTAGCAACAGTCCGCATCCCAAACTGATTCCTAAAGCCAAAGGAACATGAAACTAGCGGTGCTACAATAGCATATACTTTCTCGAATTATTTAAAACTTTTGCAATTTTCGAAAAAACGGCGAGTTTAGTGAAACTGAGATCAGTGCATTTTTTAAAGCGTTTTGAACTCAAGAAAACATTTCAGTTTTTTAAAAATGTTTCTATTTCTGCAATCTTTTTTGCAATTTTCGAAGGTACACTGTGTTTGCGCCTTTAATTTTAAGCGTCTAATGCTCAGTCCGAGGAAGAAATTCGAAGAAAAAATTGGTGCAGTTTTTAAGAAATTATTATTACAGTGCGTGGAATACAACCCGATAACTGCTCATATTTTCAATAAATTGTGCTTGACCATATTTTAAGTTCTGACTTTGAAGACACGACTTCATTAAGGAAAATATCTCGTCTTCAATATTGTAGCTATAGGAAAATACAGAACAAAATTTACACTTTCCGAAAATTCAGAGATCTCAACGAAAATTGCGACATTGTTTTAAACGTCTTTCTGGGTCATCGAAGGAAAACGTTTGAAAATTTTGAAAATGTCAAGGCTTCGTTTAAAGTACCCTCAATAATTCAAAAACGAACCTTTCAAACCCGGCAAGACTTTCTGTTCGTCCCGATTGATCGGGAAATATCAATTTTGCAGAAAGTTGTCAAAACGGTTTAAGAGCTAACGATGACCACAGACATACTGACGGTCAGGCAGAGACGAATTACTGTCAATCAATTTTGTGGTATCAAGGAGCAACAAGTCGTGGATTCTGATAACACAAAGTGTTAGAGGAAGTTACAAAAATAACCGCGGGTAGGAAGTATCGTGAGGGCAGATGGTACCGTCTCGGCAGCTACAGCAGGAGTGACCCCTCACCCATCGCCCCTGACCCCCGCCCATGCCCCTGCCCGTCGCCAATCGCCCCTACCCCAGGTGTCTCGCCGCAAGACGCTTGCACGAGATGGATGGGCAGCGCGCGCTTTGTTTATCTGCTTGGGTATCCTCGCTCGACCCCCAGTGGTGCTTGCTTCGTTTTTCCGCGGCATCCGCGTGCCACCGCCGTCGTCGCCGCCACCGCACGACACGACGCGCCGGAATCCGCATGCTGTCCTCGCCAACGGAACCAGTTTCTTCCTCGCCGCAACCACCTCGCTACTTATCTCCACATCCTCTCTACGGGAATGCCACGGTGGCTTATTTAAGTGCATATTTGCTACGGAGATCTGGAGAAAACATCCATGTAAGAATCGGCAGAATCGTCCCTCCAGTATCGAAGTTCGTTCTCACAATATAGATAGTTATAAAAAACATATTTTAAAAATGGGAAATTATTTGATTATTACTGAACACTCAGAGGATTAATTATGATACTTTAAACACATCCACTGAAATTTAAAATTCACGAGATAGATTTTCCGTACACGAGATAGGAGAAAAAAGATATATACGAACTTATTTTTTGTGTAATTCAGTAACCATAGACGAAGGAGGTATTGCTCTTTACTCTATGCAGTAACGCTGGAAGAAATGTCCAAGGGGGAGCAATAACGAACTATCATTGTGATAGCAATCGATGGACTGTACATCAAAAATTTAGTTTCTTTTGATGGAGATTTCTTTCGTTTCGTATTCGTAACATTTTTCAATTCTTCGCACTACCGAGCCCGTGACATTGCCATGCATCAGATATCCACAGCTCAAGTATTGGACGGAAGCTCACAACGTCCCTCCCCTGAGCCACCCGCCCTCGCGTACCACTACGGCTCCGCCTTGGCCTCCGTCGCTCCGCTCAGCGTGCGCGCAGCCGACAGAGAAATAAAACCGCCCCCCCCCCGTTTCCGCTCCGTCCTCCGCCTCCACCTCCGCCCCGCCTCCGCCACCGCTTTCGTCTCCGCCACCGCCTCCGCCTCCGCCTCCGCCAGCGTCACCGCCTCCGCCCCCGCCTCCGCCTCCGCCTCCGCCTCCGCCTCCGCCTCCGCCTCCGCCTCCGCCTCCGCCTCCGCCTCCGCCTCCGCCTCCGCCTCCGCCTCCGCCACCGCCACCGCTGCGCCAGCGCTGCGCCAGCGCCCGCCCCTACGCCGCCGAGAACCTGTTAGACGAGCCCCATTTAAGGAAGGAATTCGGAGGGGCGGCCGATGACAGACGCCGAGCCACATAAATACGGACCGGTTCAAACGGTAGGCCTTTGTTCGAGCACCCCGCGCCGGGCGGCCGGGGCGGGGAGAGCGGGATTTAAACGCGTCACTTAAAGAGAACGGCGCATACACGATCGGATCGGCAAACGTCTGGGGAGGGGGTGACGGGGGAGACGGTGGGGGAGCGGGGGGTGGAGGCTGAGCGGGAGGGGGTGGAGTAGGGCGGGGTGGGGGGGAACCAAAGCATTGGAATCCGGAGGGCAATCAGAGAGCAGCCTGCCAGAAGGCGGAGGGGTCGCTAGACCATCATTTACGAGACAGGTTTTAAACTCACTACGAGCCACTTAGTGCGTGCTGCGCTCACAAACACGTACCATTTTTAATTACTTTTACTTTGGTTCAAACAACCAGGGAATAATTTTTAGTTCACCAGTGAAAGCAATAAATCGACAATGCGGCAAACGAAATGATGACCTTTACTTTTGTTTGCTGCAAACGAGTGTTTGCATATACATTAAAGTACTGACAGAATTTATGATGCCAAACGCTCGATAGTCTGGTTTTACTTCAATTCATAATTCGTAATTTGAAAAACAAAAGAAGAGTGAATAATAATTTTCATCTATTTAGAATAATTTTGGATGCAATAATAGTTTAAAAAAGTAAATTAGAAAAGAACAAATTTACGAGTAAGGTACCCTTGCATACCCACAAAATCGGGACGCGCAAGCGTTTACTTCGGCTTTGCTCCAGCGAGTTGGTGTAAGCCGGCGCGGCGTTCCCGTTAAAGCTCTGCGTCCATCAATCTTGCTGGGCTTCGTCCCTTGCTGGAACGCATCCTGCGCCAGCCGGCCTGTCCACCTCCGCACAAGCTTACGTCCACACGTACACCCTCGCCACCGCTACCACCACCGCCACCGCCCACGCCATTGCCCGCACCCCCCCGTCTCCATCCTCGCCACTACCCGCACCACCGCCCTCGCTTCCGCCCACGCCACCGCCCACGCCACTGCCCACACCTCGCCCCACGCCTCCGTCCACGCCCCTGCCACGTCCACCACCGTCCACGCCACTGCCTACACCACCCCCATGCCTCTGGCCACGCCACCACCCACGCCTCGCCTCACGCCGCCACCCACTCCTCGCCCCACGCCGCCGTCCACGCCACTTCCCGCACCACCGCCCACGCCGCTACCCACTCCTCCGCCCACGCCCACGTCCACCCCCACGCCACCGCCATCGCCATCGTCATTGCCGCCGCCGTCGCCGCCCTCGCCGCCCCCGCCACTGCCATCGCCATCGCCACCGCCATTTCCACCGCAGCCCCGGCCAGACGCGGTATTTGTTCGGCTGGCTCGCCCGTGATTAGCGTGAGTCGGCGGTTTCGAGAACGACGGGGCGCGCGCGGGCGGACAAAGCGACACGAGCACAAGACGTCCGGCAGAAAGGACACCGCTGGGGGAGGTAACAAGGTGATCGATGAGGGCCGGCGCGGCGCGCTCCACACGCACTTTTCCTCCTTCACCGCACACGCCACCAACAACTACGCCTCGCAGCGGACGACGCCACAGCGTAAGCTCTCCTGAAAGAGACACCTAGGCCCGTATTTATAAACCTCTGCCAGGGGCCTGCCAGGCCTAGCAGGCTGCCAGTGTTCGGTTTTGCGATTTATGAACGACCCCCAGCCAATGCCAGTCACCCCTTGAGCTCCTAGCAAGCCCCCAGATGGCAGGCCCCTATGGGCGCTGCTGGCAGAGCTTAATAAATACGACCCCTCGCCTTCGAATGACGCTCGTGCTCAATTCAAAACGTCACTTCGGATCAAAGAGACAGCAACAAAAGAAATAACAACAAGAGGAACAGAACTCGACAAATGAATGATTGTGTTTGTGCTCACTAATGATGTCTAACCCGTGTTTTTATGTTAATTAGCGACTCTTGCGTTTATGCGTGTTTGTTTCGACGACGAGTATCTTCACTAAGTATGGAAATGAAGTGTCATTGCAACACCACATTAATTAAAGAATATATTACTTTTCATACGTCAGTCCGTGTGACTGTGATAGCAACTTTGCATTAACACCACACAATATCATTTCAACTTACAGTAACAAAACATTTTATTTTTAAACAGCTTTAGTCATTAATTATGTAGAAAAATAATACATTTCATCTTGTTTCTTCCATTCCCAAGACTTGTTTATCAATTTACGTATCTTCGTCGCACACTTATCATTCAAAATATGCCACAACTACAATAAATTCTTCGTCTCCTGAAGTACTATTTTGAATAAACACGGAATGAATTTCAAATAGTACAATATTGACTGAATATGTTTATAAAGACATTTCAACCGGACATCTGTTGACCTGCTTTGGCATAACAAATGTGGTGGTTGGGACGAGTCGTTTTCCACGGCGGTGGCGCTTCGGGCCGCGTGCACACAGCGAGGCTTGTGCCACGAGACCAGGGTTGTCCAACTGGCGGGTCGCGGGCCATATGCGGCCAGTGGTGCCATTTATTGTGATCCGCGAAAAGTTCCTTGCATTCGTGTCGGACGAGAGCCTTCTGCGTCTAGCGCATGACTCCTGCCGAGTCAACATCCCCATTTAATGTAAAAATAGGTTGTTTGAATTCACGTTCGTTATCTAATGGTTCAAATGGTTCCAAATAAGTCCTTTGTTTTAGTAAATTCAGACCGGGAGCTCAGTGCATCAACTGATGTCACTGCAGCGCCTCTGACCGAGAGGTCCTAGGTTCGAGTCCTGACGGTGGCAGGATTTTCGACACTAGCTTTTCAGCTAGGTCGAATTCAGTCGCTGTCTGGACGAGAATTCTAGCGGCCGGCTGCTCTGATCGGTAGTTTTCCGTGTTTTTTCGATCAACAGCAGGCGAATGCCGGAGCAGTACCCTAACAAATGGGCCACGGACTGCGCGCGATCTGTCCTTCCTCTTCCTTGTTCTATCCTCTCCCGTTACACATACACACTTACACTAACATGCACTACACTACCACATATTGCGGGAGACCGGTCGGGAGCTTAGAGCTTGTCCCGGCTGGGGCGGTGCTTCGCTGGTGGGAGAGTCCTGGTTAGGGGGAAACCCCACTAGCCGACGGTTGGTCGGCACCGGATCTCGCCATCCAGCGGGGGAAGATCACCGCCGTCTCCCGAGAAAAAAACATGCACTACACTAACGGGCCTTATGACCAAAGCAGTTGACGTGCCCGGAAACACGAAAAATCAATCAATCAGCCAATCAATCTAGTAAATTCAGAATTTTAAAACCATCCCAAATGCTTCACTACGTTATGCATGGTACGGCCTGCATGATTCCATTCACCTTCCCCTCATTTCAGAGCATCCGATCAATGGGCCAAGACCAACAATATGAGGATGTCAGGGGTGGATCCCTGGAAGAATGAAAATATGGCCCGCCACCATATTAAAGGTTTAAGGTTACTGTGGCCCTTGAGGTCTCGCAAGTTGGACACTGTGCGTGACGAAGCCGGGCGCTTGGGAACCGGTTCACTTCCCGATACGGAAACAACGCCCTGACGGACCCACCGCCCACACGGTTTCTTCATCGCCGCCTCGGAAAGCGCTGACGGAACCACGAGAGGCACTCGATAGAATCACGTTTCGTTTTAAGAGCTCTTCTGCAAACGTCACTACACATTCAAGTAGCTGAAACAGGTTTGAATTGACATTGATCGTTAAATAGACGAGAAAGAATTTTCCTTCTCGAGCCCCCTCCCCCCCTCCCCTCTCTCACTATTTGAAACTGGCATGACAAGCATGTCTTTCCAATTAAAAAGCAGCTTCGCAAAGTGATATGAACTTCATGAGTAATACACAGTGATAACGTCGTGGGCATTAGTCTCTTGTGAGTTGGGGACAAAAGTAATATTTTTGTCAGGAAGTGGTGCAATGGACTCATGTAAATGGATTGGTTTTGAAAGGTAAAGGTTCGTTACCTAATGGCATCTTTCTTTTTTTTTCAAAACATTCAGCTGAGAACATTCTGAGCTTCAGAGAAACATTCATTTCTGGCGTGTTCAGCGATGCCTCTAAAGCTGAGCGACGCACACAATAAGGATCCCGGGGGTTTGTTAGAAATCAACTGGTACCCGGGAAGAGTGGAAAGGCGCACGGGAACTGTCCTTAGTTTCCGAAGGAGGCGGCTGATGACACGGAGACCAAAGTGGACGCGTGGGCGCAATCGAAGGCGGTGAAGAGGGCGAGTGGGGGTGTAACGAAAGGAGCAAGGGTGAGCGCGAGGGTGGGGCGGGGGTTAGTGCGTTGCAGGGGGGGTCTGCGGGGTGATCGCGCCGAGAGACGCGCCCAGCGGCGCTGTGCTCGGCCGCGGGGAGCGTGGGAGGGCGGAGGGGAAAGGGGAGGGAGGTGCGCTTTCGACGCGTGGCGAGCGCGGTATATTTGTCTTCCCCTCCGCGTAGAGCACGGCGCGCCGCGGAGCCACGCTGGGGAAATAAACAATGGGCCGCGGGTGAGCGAGCGAGCGAGCGAGCGAGCGAGCGAGCGGGCGGGCGGGCGGGCGGGCGGGCGGGCGGGCGAGCCGTCCGCCAGCGCGCCGCCGCGCCGGGAGGCTCCGGCGGGGGCGGGAGGGGGAAGGGGTAGGTCAACGTCCGCGGGAAATGGGACGCCGGCGCTGCGCTGCCCGGAGTGGGAGGCGTCGGGGTGGGGGTGGGGGGCGGAGAGGGAAGAGCGGCTCGAGAAATGGCTCCTCGTGTTTACGTTCCACGCAAACGACGTCGCCGAGGAGAGCCGGGCAGCGGGGCCAGGGGGAGGGAGGCGCCACGAAGCGCGCCCACGCACGCCGCCGAAGGAAGACAGCTCGCCCCGCGCCATCGAGAAGTAGGCGTCGCCACGCACCGCCTGGGGGCTTCGATTCAGATACCATCCTCGCTTCGCACCACTAACTGCTTCTCTCCTCATCTGACAATTGAGATTACGGGAAGCAGCGGTTGAAATTAAAAAAATGAACCACCGAAATAATACGGAATAATCTAGCAGTTCCCAACCGTGTTATCAAAAGAAACATCTGAGAAACAATGGGAATCCTGAGAAATTGTTGGAAAATCACGTATTTTCGGGAGTGAGAGCGGAAAGGAGCAGAATTAGCAGAACGCTTGAAAGAGCTGGTAACACCACAAGCACTGACGAATTCTCTCTTTCGTGAATTGGAACATTTCCATAGTTTAGAAGTGGGCAAGTAAAACTTTGTAAAATTGATTATACCATTGATTCAAATATCTTCCTGTAAAAAGACTTTTCTTCAAAACACGATCTAAAAGACACACGATACCTTAATAATGGGTAATGTATTTGTTACTAGATGAACTTCCGACAATTCCATAATAATGGGAATACCCACACAAGGAAATTCATAACTGTTCGTTCACTGACACGTGACGTCGCACAGGCTGAACCATAAGAATTTATAATTTTGTGTCGCTCTTCATAAATAAACGTGTGATCATCTATCAACTTGGTGTGACGAGATCAGCTTAGATTTTTCTAATTTGAACAGTTTAAGGGGGTGCAAAATTCACGAGTCTTGACAATTTAAAGTACAAAATAGTGTCGAGAATTGATTTTTTTATTCAGACGGTGTAAAGAACTAAGGAGAGAAGAATCACACTTGCTAAACTAGTACATCGTGTTTCATCCAACATGTATTATACAGTTTCAACAACAGCATCGTATACTAAACTTTTAAATTATTTTCTACATCGCTTGCGACAGTCATCCTATCTATCGTATTATTTTATTTTTTCACTTGATCTAACAACTGAAAACTGTTCGTTCACAGCATATGATCTGTACGCACGATATATATGGGAGCTTACTAATCGTACATATGCAAATACGTCTCTTGATCCATTCGGCGAAGTAAATTATATTATTTAATTTATGCCAAAAAGTTTCATATTATTGATAATTATTTTGAAATTTCTAATGCATAAATTATAATATGGCTGAACGATGACTGGGGAGGATACACCGACAAAAAAATCCGCGACGACTCCTTTGCCAGTGCACGAATGCGTTCGCATCGCCTCGCGCACCTTGAGCCGGCCTTGAGCGCAAAAAGGCCGCGTTCGCGTTCGCGTTTGCGTTTGCGTTTGCGTTCGTGTTCTCAAACAAACGTGCCTGCCGGCACGGCGGGTCGCCGCGGCACGGACGGCAAGTCAAGCAATCCGAGCAAGACCAACTTCCAGATGGATCCTCGGAAAGCGCAGTGTGTGTTGTGATGAGTAAATTTAGCTCCAGAACAACGGGACGTGCTCTAGGAAGTTTTGCGAGACAAAGCAAATGTAAATTTATCCATCTACACATAGTTGGGAAACTCGACAACCAGTTAAATACGCGGTTGTCGTTTCACAGCCAGATTTATAAACATAACGTACAAGTTACTTATCATAACTGAGGAAGCCAATATTCTTTGTACATTGTACAAGAACCTAAAGCTGATAAGATGCACTTAGGTAAATAGAGTTCTTCTAATATTTGTATGATCCGCAATTGATTTAACACATTGAAATAAAATTTGGTGTTACAGAACTTCGAAAGTCATCGAACATTTCGATTAGAAACAAAAATTTGAAGTTTCACAATTCGGTGATTAAGTTCAGAAAGAAGCTTAACATCGTTAATAGAATATTTACTGACATTTTACATTTACTGGCATACTACTTTTCAAAAAGGAACATTATTATTTCTCTTTACAAGTTATAATTTGAAAGGTCAAAGGAAACGAATTCGCTTCAAATGGATTCCAAATAGGACCGAAAAATAGAAAGTTTTCACTAAAAATTCCGCAATTTACGGCTAATGAATTATCGTTTACTAATACGTACATACACACTTTTATTTCATTCTGGTAGTTAAAAGGAGTGAAAATGAATAAATTAGTTTGATTTGTTATGCTGAACAATAATGCCCTTTAGAATATAACTTTTTTCCTCGTTCAAATTCGAGTCTATAATCTAACAGCTACCCTAGTGGGCAGCGAGTGTTGGAAGCACTCGCAAATCTATTTAATTTTATTAAGTGGACGTGTAAGAACAAGGATAACAGGACGGCATAAATTATATAATTACGCAATAGGTCTTCTAGAGTGAAGCGTTCTCCTCTCTTCGAAAATGCAGTGTTTATTCTTCCCAGCGATTCCACAAGAATCATTTCCTCAATAACAAGTTGCCTGGAGGGGCAATGTGTAAAGACTTCTATAGTTTTAAAGCGAAGAAAAATTACAAAAATAGTTATGACACTATAGTTCATGAATTACACACACACACACACACACACACACACACACACCAAGTTGTCAAGACCCAAGGGCTTCACACTTGTTTCCCTATGTACTTCGACCGGCTGAATACAAATTTGAAGTCAGAATTGCGCCACCATTCTCCAGTTTTTTAAATCGCGAAAAACCACCGTGATTTTTTTTGTTTTCGGAGGTTGCAGTCAGACCTAAAAACGTGACACTTGTACCGCCCCTCCAGCTTTTCTTAAAACGCGAAAAACGATCGTGAAATTATAGACTATAAATTTCACCACGGTGTTGTTTGTTTGTTTATTGTTTTTCTTTGCAACATTGAAAAAAAACTGGAGGGTGATAGCAGAATTCTGGCTTCATATTCGGATTCAGCGCGTCGAAATACATAGAGAAACATGTGTCAAGTCTTGGGGACTGAGGTTTTTTTGGTGTGTGTTCCTATGTTATTATTGTACTAAGCATGTTAGTCTAGTAATATTTACATAAGAAAGGACTTTTGTAAACACATCTATAACTATGACTTGCCAGAAGCCTTTGTATGTAATAACAATAATGTTATAATTCTTATATTAATAATAAGTTATTATTACTACTGTCATTTTTATTGCAGGTTGACTCCAGGGGTTCGCTCACTCATTTGCCTGTTCTCTCGCAAAACCCAATAAATCTGTTCATTCCGGCCAACAGACACAGGAGGCAGAGATGCGCGCGTTGGGTGGCGCGGCTGGAGGCGGGCTGCTGCAGCAGGCGCGAGAGGAAGAGCAGGCGGAAAGGCGGCCCCGAAAGCGAAAGTGGGAGAAATCGGATGCGGCTGCAGCCGGGGCGCGGGGCGGGGGCGGGGGCGGGGGCGCGCGCCGGAGGTCGACGGCTGGGGAAAGGGGGCGGAGAAAGCGGCAGGTGCGCGGGGCCACTGTGGAGCCGGCGCGGACCGGCGGCGGGAACGGGAGATGAGCCCCAGATGTGCATTTGTTTTTGGAAAGGAATTTGCAAAATAAAATTTGCCAATGGAAAGGCATTAGGTTTGGGAACTTCGGTACCTCGGGGCTCTAAGGAATGTCGTTATGGTAATTGGTGGCGAGCCATAATGAAGCTGCAGAGATTCGGTGTTTCTAATTAGGGAGACGAAATTGTTCGTGTGGAACATCCCTCAATAAATTCCGAAAGGCGTGAAGCAGTCAATTATTATTTCTGGCATTGTCATTGCCAACGTTTTTTACATTATCAGCTAGCTTATGAAGACACAGTCTTCCGACTTTCGCCGAAACAAACGATACTGATGATGACGGCAAAGCCGTCGAAAGCCGGCTATTTCAATAAATATACCAAGTTGACGGACATGGCCTCCTTTATTTCTTCATATAATAACGTCAACAACACCGCATCAGAATTTCCACAATTTCATAGCTTAGCCACCATCATCACTAAAGACCGGATTCCCGTGTAACTGCATCTTTTCTTTGCTAACTCGAAATTGGATGACACCTTCACAGAAATTTGTATCATGAAACGGAGGTTAATTTAGTACTTGTTTTATTTTGCACGAAATTGCACGTTTTGGGGGTTTTTGCACGATATTGCAAGTTTTAGGGAACGCTGCCTGAAAATTGCACATTTTTGGATGAATTTGTAAGATTCATACTTTTATTGCATAAAATATAATTTTTATATTAACAACCTGTTTTAATTTTTTTAAGGTTTCGTTTAAGAAACAACTTTTTGCACAATAATCTAGCAGCGCATTCGGCTTGTCTCTGATACACGAGTAATGTAACTCCGCATTTTGTTGCCCTATGAACTGAGCGTCGATCCATGCAATGTGAAATATAATTTAAAGTTCAGTTTATTCCAATATAAGTGAAGTCGTAGGCTTCCGCGGCCAGAATCATGAAGATTATCTTGACTGTCCGCAGACCAGCCTTGAAGAAGATCTCGAAAAAGATGATCGAAACGTCGGCAATACAGCCTTCAACGCGGCGTCACCCGGACAGCCAAGATAATAATATTCCAATATAGTTTGTTTAAACAATATGTACAAACTTAATTATAATAGAAACACTGAAATCATAATATTTCATTTACTTATCATATCCAAAATATAAAATAAGTTCATAAGTGGATTAAATGGGGTTTTTAGGCTACATAACAATATTTTGCAAAGTTTTGATCTTTTTGTCGCATGCTTTTGCACGTTTTGGTGTTTTTATTGCACGTTTTAGAGAGTTTTACTGCACGAAAATCAGGTCTTTAATCATCACATATCTGCTGTTTGAAACCACTTATATGAATACCTAAGCCATCGAAATCTGCTAATTATATAATGATAATAAAACCTTTAATTTTCGTATTTGGGGTATCAACAACACGTCATCAGTTAACTAATATTATCTTAGGAATATTATTAACGATTACGGACGTTTTTCTTACATTAGTGCAAGAGCTTCGAGACGTTTTTACATCAAAGCCAGCTCATTCCACTACTAAAAAGTTTACAAGCGAAAAAAATAAAATTTCCCGACCATATGCTGTTTTATACGAACGGACACATTCCCAGTACAGTTTAGATGAGAATAAGCTGGATTGAACTATTCACTTCGTGACCACTTCCTGACTCAACAAAAATTCAACAAAGTAAATTTTGATGAACAATGAAATGAGTTGGTTTTAATACACTATCACCATCTCATTTGATAAATAGTATACTATGTTCATCTTTGCATGTCACAAAACTGTGAAATGTAGTATATGGGCGTTGAAATCAATCTCCGTGAGTGAACCTGAAGCACATCCATGGGTCGGAAAGACGAGAGTCCAACGCTTATTATTAAAACTACCACCCACGGCCATTCCCTCACTATACGTGGGGATCGCTTCCCTCTGCGCAGTGCTGTGGCCGTGACGCTTTGCTGCCGCCACCCGGGGCCTGAATTATGCGGGAGGAAGGTGTGCGGGCTCGCAGGGCGAACATTTGAATGCAATTGCGAGCAGCGCTGGCGGGTGGGCGGGCCGCCTGAGTGGAGAGCCGTGTCCGGGGGGCCTTTGTCTGCGCAAACCCCGCCGGGGGACGGCGGCCGCAGCGCCCTGGGCACCTGCCGCCGCAACCACTCCGGGCCGATTGGCCCCGGCGGACGGCAAAGGAGATGAGGCTCGACCTGAGCCCTGCGAGGGCACCGCCAGTCGCGGACACTGCTCGCCCCGCCCCCCGCCCCGCCCGCGTAGGGCAGAGCAGGGCAGGGCAAGCGGAGGCAGGGAAGGGGCACTCCCTGCGACCCGACCACCTTTAAGGCATGCTTCACTGCTTGACTACTTGGCATTTGGAACCGGCCATTCTACCAACAGATCCAAGTACCAGTACCTCCATGTAATAGAATCGTTCTTGATGATTAGTATTGACCCAGGGTGTAAAAAATGAATTGGTGTTCATCTTTTAGAACTATTAATATTTTATACGATTAAATAAGGCGAAAGAAACGTACTTCTTTCCTTCAAAAACTACTGGAAAGACGTAATGACAAAAGGGATTACAGGACGCGCTTGAAGCGTTTATATGGTTGTAAAATCATCTTAGTAGTTGTCATTTTGCCATCTATAAAAAATATTTTGATAATATCGAAAACAAAATTATTTTGTGATATTTTCGATATTTCAAGTCTTGGGCATATCCCAACCTCTCGTGTTATGTCTCGTGTCCGCGTGTTCACGTCGTAATGTGACAGGCGTTAAAACTTTTAATTTATTCTTTCGTTGAAGCTCTGCTCGTCGGTTTCATGTTTTGCACCAAAAAAAACTTTATTATAAATTCTTGTTTTCCAAAAGTAATTTATTTTGCGGTTACTAAAGCAAATGAAAATGTAAGAAAATTAACTCGATTCCCGCAAGAATAGGAAAATTTCGTTTGGACACGTTTTCGACTTGTTTTCTACATTTTCCTGTACATTTTACTTTGCTGTTTTTTCCCAAATCAGTTGTTACATTGCAACACACGGTGAAAACTTTTAGCGCATTTAACAGGGAGATTCTACGTGTAGATAACCAGAATTGTCAAGCGTTGGGAACGGTGGCAAACCGGAAGGATAATATCAGTAATTTCACACCAGAAAATAAGATGTTGGCAAAACAGTCACTTCTCACAGTCGCTTCAGCACTATTATACCTCGTGTAGTTCAGAGAACCGGATGTGAGTAAAATAACAAGCTTAACAGTTCATTACTAATGCGCGAAGCTACAGTAAACAAAAATAAATTCTCTTCTATTTTAATCTCACATGAAGCACCTAGGTGCTGATTTGGAACCGATCATCACGGACAGAACGCGGATTACGGTTTTCCAGTGTTATTTTATTTTATCTTTCCTAGAAATTACACTGTTCTGTCCCTTATCCAAATTGTTGTTTAATTCCAATATAGAAATAATTGACTTCCTCGATCTCTAATACGCGGAATTAAAAATAATTTTCGACATTTCTCCGTTTTGATAATATTGCAAGATGAAAATAAGGCTGGAATAAAAAAAAACTGTAATGCAAATACAAAAATTTCTACGTTTATCAGGGACTCTTATTCCTCACCCGCTTTCATACGTTATTCCAAAGAACTTTTTTTCTGCACAATTAGTCGCTGTTTCCACTCGGCTTCCCTCGGTGCAGCCCACACAAACTACTTTTTACCCATACAGAATTAGTCTCCCTTAATTCCATACATTTTTCTAGAGGAGAATTAACAGTTGAAAAAAACTCTCACGGAAACGGAGTACGAAATTCACAAAATACCCGTCGTGCAGGGAGGGCGGCGCGGCGCGGTGTGGCGTGGCGTGTTCTGGAAGACGGCAAAAAGTCGCGGCGCCGCGCCGCGCCGCGGGCAGAGGCAGCCAAACGCCCACGCCGCTAAAAACGCTGGCGCGCGGCAGCCAACGCGGCCATTGCAGCGCGACACATGCGCCTCGACGCACGCGCGGCCGCCCGAAAATAACGCGGGGCGGGGCGCGGACGGGCGGGCGGGCGCGCCCATTCAGGCGGGAGGGCCTGGAAGCGGTCCAGCGGAGGCGACCGGGGAGGGAGGGCGGTGTCGGGTTCGACTGAGCAAACGGGCGGAGGCGGCGGTGAGCGCTGCGCTGTGTGGGGGGAGGGGAGGGGACTCAATGGCCCGGCAGCGGTCGCGCGGGGGGCGGGGAGGGCAGCTCGCCGCCTCCTGGCCGCGCCCACGCCCAGGCATCGCCGCCACCGCTCTTCGTTTTGTATCCGCCTCTGCTCTTCCCCGCCCCCGCCCCCCGCCGCGCCGCCGCCACTGACTCACCGGCCGCTGAATGAGCGTGACGCCTTCTGACGCACCTCGCCTTTCCCCTCTCTTCCCCGCTCCGCCGCCCACCTTCTCCAGGTGGATACACACAACCCCTCCCCCCTCCACTCCATCTCGTCCGCTCCGCAGCAGATAGCCCGAGATATTTACTGTCTTTAGACATCGGCAAGAGGGAAAACGAAGGCCGCATGGAATGTTACTGCCTGCGAGCTAACGTGCCGGAGACGGAAAAAACGACCGAAAGAAAAAAGGAAGGTCTCCGGGAGAGAAAAAAAAGAAGAGGAAGAACGCGGTACACATCGGCCGCTCGCTGCGAGGGAAGAGGAAAGGAAGTGAGGGGGGAGTGGAGGTGCAAATAAAAGCAGGCAGTAGGGCGAATGACCAGGCGAACGCGAGGACCGATTTGGGGAGTGCGCAGCCACCAGCGGGGAATGGGCGGGGCGGGGCGGGGCGGGGCGGACCCAGCAAGCTGCAGCGTGGCCCAACGCTGAGAGCCCCGGAGATCGCTTAACGACGCCGTAAATTAAACTGCGAATCCCGCTGTTCTGCGCGGGCGGTGGCGCCTGCGGCAGCAAGGCACCCGCCCAAGGCCGGAATGCCATCGCCGCACCTCGAGATCGGGCGCTCTTTAAGGCCCTGCGGAACCTCAAGCCACAGTCGAACAACCACAGAAAAGAAAAGAGCTGTGACAAAACATTCTCAATTCCTTTCGACATAATCAAATCTCAAACCCATTTTACACGGTCATTTTTTTCATCATTTTTCTGTACAGAAAATGGATGGAAAAAGGACGTTTATTTCTGCGCGCTTCGGTTTCGGTGTCGAAACTGCATGAACGAGAACGAGCGTCTAACACGGTCATGTCGTTTTGTTCACGCAATCGTCATGAAAATAATTCCTCTGGCCCCCGCTGAAGATCAAACAGTTGAACATAGTGACCAATTAAATTAGGTTATATTACGACAGATCGTGGAACGAGATATTATAACAGTATACACGTTTTATTTTTCAGTACATAATCACTTCACAATTCAACACACTAGAACGCTCTCGGAACTGTACAAAAGGAACAAATTGCACCAAACACTTAACAAACCAGAGAATGGTCCAAAAAGTGACGCCAGGAGCGCGCTAGTCACACTGGATGAAATCTGTACCGAAAAATGAAGCATGTGTATTTTTTTCCTACAAATTACATCATTTGGTCTGTCACTTTTCTGTACCGACTAAAATGATAAAAAAATGACAGTGTAAACCGAGTTTTAGATGCATTAGCTTTCTCCTGACGTAGGTTATGATTAAAGTTACGAATCTTTTTTTCTACTGAATAAAAATGGTTAAAAAAATATTGGTTAGGAATATTATGAACGGTTGGACGACACGAAACATTACATTTTATTTTTATTTGGCACTAATTGATTAATACAAGATAAGTCACGTGACTACGAACCCACTCTTGTCGGTTCGTCCCCACCAGTCTCGCGTGATGCTTAAACGGCCGACGCCTAGCATTTGAGCCACGGTGCCAAGGGTGGTCTTTCAACAAAGACTTAGTGTGACTATTGAAAACAAACAAAACAAAACAAAAACAAAAAAAGAGCATCCCGTGTCTCCCAAACAAAGGGCGCGCGTGGGCGGGGAAGCGCCGAGGGGAGAAAAGGGCCGAAAGGCCGTTAAACCGCGCCTTGGGCGAGCGGGTCGCGCGACTCCGCCAGGGCCGCCCGCGCCTAATGAAAGGAAAACAATGGCGAGGGCGGGGCTGCGGCGGCGGGGACGGCGGCGGGGCGGCGGCGGGGCGGCGGCGGGGCGGCGGCGGCGGTGGCGGTGGCTGGCGCCGGGTTGGAATGGGATGGGCGCCGCCCCCTCTCCCCACCGCCCTCCCTCCCCTCCAGCGCGCTTTCACGCCCACTCTCTCGTGCCGCCGGAGTGAACCATCGCCGGGAGGTCTACAGTTTACGACAGGGATAACCAAAAGGCTCCACGAGAGGAATGAGACGAAGCTCCCAACAGGTTCTGCCAGGGTTTGCGACGACTCCTCTCATGTTCAAGGGTAAAGTTGGACGATCATTATTTCTCAAACAATGAGGGTAATTTTAATGTTACCAATCTAATAAATTGGAACAGACATTCCATCAATTAATGGACAGAAAGTTAGACTATCGAAGCTTTCACTATTAAATAAATGAATCATTGTTGAAATTCATCCCAAGTGATACAATTTATGACAGTCGTTATTCGATAGTATCAGTTTGATTTCTGTTTGAAAAAGCTAATTAAATTGACTGAATAGCGGAGATGGTATGTAATGCCCCAGTGATCCATTTATAGACAATGATCGAGTTCACGAGTTTTCTCACATTATCGAAATAAGCTAATTTCATTTCTTTCATCATTCCGATAAGCTGAAAATAACACACACAATTCCGGATCATGTCAGGTGATACTTGAAACCCCTGATTTACCATAATAAACGCATACGGGAGGTGAAGATTTATGAAAATGTCTCACGGCCATTCACATGAAAATTATGGCGTTCTTTATTGGTCTCGAGTGCATTTGCATACCAAAGGCGCGCTGTCTGAAAGAAATCTCGAAACGTGAACGCTTCAAGTAACTCAAAGCCCATTTGTTACCACACAAAGGGCGACGGGCAAAGGGCGAACTTAACAGCTTCAGGGCTGAAGTCGGCCAAATGATGTTCACCAAAGGGCGAAAACGCGATCGCATTTTTTGGCTGTTCCTATCGAGTCAGAATACATGCAGACACGAACAAAGAACTGGACATGTACCAGATATTATGGTAATGATATGAGAATATTATGAGCTGATGCTCTTTGAATAAGAGCAAGTACATACTCAATGAAACCAGAAGAACATTACATTATTGAATGTATTTCCATGTATACGCTGTGTATTTCTTAAAAAAAACAAACTTGAAATACAAAAGGTAACACTGTCCTTTTCTGAAAAAAAATCTTAAAAACACGATTGGAAAAACTATACAAACGTTCGACTCCTGGAAAAGAAATAGTATTGGATTTACTCCAACTAAATTCTTTTTCGGAAGAAACGACGCATACTCTTTGCTTATATGCAGGAAGAGGTAAAACATCACCAGGAAATATCGCTAAGTATAACAGATGAGATGAACTGCGCCGTGATGGATTATGCATGTAAAGAAAAAAGAATTATAGTAAATCTGTCCGCTCTTGATAATACCTTGTCCACAAGTCCTTTCAAGCTATTTGTGAAAGACGTTCCTATATACCATGAGTGCCATTATACCCCTTTATACACATGTTACATTCAATATTTTTTCGTTTCCATTACGAATAATTCAAATTTTAAGAAATTCAAGCACATCTTTTCCACCCGAGGCATGCATTTCCTGACGTAGTATTGCTTCTGAACAATATCTATTTTAATGGGCCTTGCATTGTTTTTGTTTCCACTAAATATTTGCAAACGGAAGGTACTGAACATATTGCGGATAAAATATTAGAAGTTGACAAAGTCATGAAAACATTACTTTCCACGAAAAGTAAAGACAGGTATGAGAGAGAATACATGTATAAATATTGGGGAAAAAAACTAGTCGCTTCTGACAGTTTTGTTATGGCGTTCTTGTTAGAACTGGTAAACACTGCTGAAGTTTACATTTTTTACATTTGTAATCCTAAGACCAAATGGTTTACATGTGAAACATTTAATTTATTCACGTTAAATATTTTTTTGTTTCATAAGTCAGCTAGCTTTACGTTTACTTCCTCAATTTAGTTTTATTCAATCGCTGTTTATATGTAGATGTTGTAGATACGTAATGCTGTGATGTACATTTTTGTTCATGTTATAGTTTCTTAATTAAACGATTTGGCTCTTTTCTGAATTTTGATTGGTAGGTATGTTATTTTAATTGCACGGGGGAATTTTAATTGAACGCGTGCTATTAACATAGAGATAATCAACAAATTTTCATGGAATTAATGAGCAAATTTAGTTATCTATACAAAAAATAGTTATGATTCAATACTATTGATAGATCTACATTTTGTGCGACCTACGAATAAGCAAGAGATTATTTTTTACTCCTTATTTTTTCTCAATATTACTTCAAAACATTTTTCTACAACAGACTTAAGTGAATTCTCTGAAGGTTATTCTAACTTGACACAGAATAATTTAGTTTTGACGAGCGACGAGTATTTTCATTTTTATGCCTTTTTTATGGACTGTAAAAATTTTTCTTTGTTTTTTAAAGCTGACCGTAAGGTATTCCATGAAAAAGTGCTGCCGAAGAGAGAAACACTACATCTAATTACTCTGTGTTTGACAAGCAGTAAAGGGAAACGCCTTTCTTACACTTAACCAGAACTTGATTTGTTTTCATTTACGGAATATTTTACTTCGTTAATTCACCTATTAGAGTGTTTATGAAGAATGTTTTGCAAACACATTTATAACATCTAAAAAAGGTATGTATAATCTACAAAGGTGCCATGAAATATTTTAATAAACTATCGAAAGTAATGTGTCAACATATGAACATTAAAAAAATTGAAGTACTAAAAGGTTATTCCCCATAAATAAGAAATGAAAGATCCACAACGAAGAATCATAAAAAAAATTAATTGGTCCTGCGGTTGATTGTTTTTTGAAAGATTGGGGCGTGTTGTAGAGAGTGGATGCAGGATTTCGCTTCAAACAAAACAAAACATAAGCATAGAAGATCCTGTCAAGCAGTTTGAAGAATAACTACACTTCGCAAGTCACATCATTTTCAGACGATAATACCAGACCCTGCGACAAAATGCTGAAAATGCGACAAATGCTGCGACAAAGCGCAATAGTAGCACTGCTTGAAAGAGCGTACGTAAGCGTTTTCGTATATGGGGAGAGGAAGCGATGAGGATGAAGACGGGAAGATCGCGCGGGGTTCTTGGGCCCGATTTACAGGGTACTGGTCCGGTATTATGCAGCATGGTATTGATCGGACAAATCATGGAAAACTACCAATCAGCCCAGCTGGCCGATGGAATTCTTTTCTAGATGGAGGATGAATTCGACCTAAATACGTAACCAGTGTCGAAAATCTGCCACCGTCGGGCCTCGAACACTCGGACCTCCCGGTTGGAGGCGCTGCAGCGACAACCGATGCAGTGACTGAGCTCTCGCCACGGGAGCACGTGCCATGCAGAGCTCGGGGCCGACGCTCGAGCGACCCGGTGTAAGGCCATGCGTCGGGGAAGAACGGGCCGTTTGCATAAAAGGCGACAGCGCTGCACCGCAGCGGCGTCGCGGGGGGGGAGGGGGGGCGTGGAGGTGGTGGAAGGGGGGGGAGGATGGAGGTTAGCTGGGTGGGTGGTTGGGCGGGGCGCCCGCCGGGAACCTGCTCCGCTCTGAAGGGCATCCGGTCTGTTTATTGCACGTTATCGGCGCGGGGCGCTCGGCTGGGCAGGGCGCGAGGTTGTTTACCAGGCGGGTGACTGGTCGGGTCGTGGGCAGCAGAACCGGTTCTATCTCTACAGCCCCACTTGGAAAGTGAGGAGCGGCAATGAAAATAACGCGCCCGAGAGCCCCGCCGAGTCGAGCCACGCCGCGCCGCGCCGCGCCGCGCCGGCCTCACTTGTCTCGCCGAATGACGGGAACGGGTTTTGGAGTGTCCGCCGGGCCGAGCCACGCCGGGCGCCCGGGAGTCGCGCGGGGACCGACCGGTCGCCAGCGAGTAATGGAATACGTACGTCTTCTCACGGGTGAAGCACCCGGAAGGAACGGAAGGCCGGAGCGAATGTCTCTCGCAGCCATCGCGGAGTGTCGAGGAAGACGCTGAAATGCACACCTCCCACGCTGGGAAAATACAAGAAGGAAAACGTGCCGAGAAGAACCCATTTGTTAAAAGTATACATTCGTTCCATTGACCTTCTTACAACCCAGAAACAAAGTGTTCGTTTCAACCACCACGTAAAAGGAAGTTTTCTGATCTGTGAGTAGTATTCCCACAAATCACGTTAGTTATGCATCTAGATGCGACCTTCAACCTGTGTGCGTGTACTGGATGTTGAATAATAATTATAATATAAAACAAGGTTTCTTCCCTTTGCAGATAATTTAACACAGTTGTTGACCCTGACGTTCCAATTTTGTTCCGATGTGATGTCCCAAACGAGAAATTTGATTTTCTAGTCAGATCTATGTATCCATTTGAGGACAAGATGCTGATGCCAAGTTTCTTGATAAATGCAGGTAACCGAACAAACTCAACCAAGCGCTCGGCTGGCTAATTACAGGAGAACGCTTCGGATACGTAATTGACTAGATTCAAAAAAGTATAATACTTCATTTGTGGTACTGACACATTTTGTGTTTACCTCTTCGCTCACGGATATTTGCAGACACTTCACATGAAAAGTAGTCAAAGGCGTATTCGTGACGATGCGAGACAAGAAAATGGTTAAAAATGTTACCTGTCATCAAGAAATGTATGTCCTTCGTGTATTCAGAATTTCATAAACATTATATTCTTTGCCTAATAGCTACCCCTTTTCTGAATTACCTAAATATTCATTTTCTCCTGGCGCAAAAGAGCTATGCACAGATTTTCTTCAAGTTACATCCATTTCAAAACAATGTTTCAAAAATCGCATAGAAGGCTGTATTTGGTTTATATCACAATATTTGTTATTTTTAAAACTACGAACCATATCATCGTTATCGATTACGTACATCGATTGCTGACTTACTGGAGAATTTTCTGGAGAATATTACTTGCTGGAGAAAATTCACAAAATAATAACGAGACTATGCGATCCTTGAAACCTTCACAGTGATCTATCGTGACAAATAGGAACATAATAATTTTTTGGCGTCTAATGGCAATCCACTTCAGAAGTAAGCTACGGCAGATGATATTAGAAATAAGAGCTATAATTGGATCGCCTATTCCGTTACTCAATGAGTAGTAACGGAAAGGGATGTAAGGGGATAAGTTGGAAATGATTACATTTTTAATATATAAGATTTAACTGAGAATCAACTACACAATTTTCTGCCATAGTGGAATTGCAATGGTTTTAATTGATTTTTGATCTTCTGCTGAAGGATCTTATCAAAGAAAGAATATTATTATTGTCCAAAATGTTGTTGGAGAAGATAACTATATCACCTTTCTTTTAATTCTAAAAAAACCCTCACAATACTTCGTAATCATACAGCCAGGGACGAGTATTTAGGCCTACCACATTGTGTGTTCTTTTGAAGGAAGCCCCATGAGACTAGTACGACCGACTTCCACATATTTAATATTTATTCTTAAATTCTGTTTACATAGCTAACGTATGGCCTAGCTTATGAACTAGATACTTACAAACTAATCTAAATCTACTTTGTCTTACATCCTGACTTAATTTAACAATGGGCAATTTGCATCAACGGTCTTGATATTCGACTACATTCTACGGCAACTCCACGAAACATATCGACCGAAATTTTGAACAGCGAAAGGAACGGAGAGTAAGGCTGCCTAGAAAGGAACAGAGACGAGTCCCATCAAGGGCTGTGGAGAGACTCGACGTACAAAGCGCGCCTCCTAGACGACGGAAACGAGCAGAACGAGAGTTGCAGCGCGGGACAGCGGGCAGGGGGAGTAAGTAAGAGGTGACAGCAGAAATGTGTTATTGTATTCCTTCGTTGCATATATCATTGACCTAGAACTAAAGAACACATTCGCAGAAGGGGTAGCAGTTTATTTACACATCGTTTCATTTGTAAAGGTAGCTCCATAAATTGAAAGCCATCGATGGACATGTGATTAAAATGACATTACCTCTACATGAATAATTTAAAGTGAAATTTATGCAACATCCATACTTCATTGAAACGAGTTCTTATCATCCTTAATTTGGCGTAAGTTCGTACCCCAAGTAAGTTTTTTAATTTTTTTTAATAACAGGATTGCAGTGATGTCGAATATCTCCGGGTTCATACAATGTCACGCCTTCAATGCAATACAAGAGAAGGCAACAATATTTTGCAACTATACCAATGGTCAAATACACCCTGTCATAACGCAGCACTGGTGGAAGAGTGCCATAAATCAAAATTGGCATAATTCCAAGAGATGCATTTTAAGACTTGGAGCTATGATTTGAGGCTGCGTCGGGATGATTCATGAGCAATAAATAGATTATCAACCTCTGAACGATCCGCATTGCGACACTGTTTCCGGTAGTAAATTGCATTTTTATACATTCACCACAAGCTTTCTTACACAGAATATTCGCAGATTTCTATTGTGTTCTACCTGGAAGTGTGCAATGGCATTAATAAATAACACTGGACGACCAGTGGATAACATGATATAAAAAACTAAAGCACACCTAGATTGAAAAATGGTATTCTGACTATTCGTCGATATTTATCGATTCAAACAATACACATTTTAAAGAAATTCAGGTGAGTAATCTAATATTTTGTATAAAAATGCGTATTTAGATATCCTACAGTTTTCGTAACAGCGAAGAAATAATTACTATTATCAGGCAACAAGGATGACAAACCAGAATTCACGAAGCGCTTCTGAAAAGCGAAGAGACGCGATATTATTTGATTTCTCTCCTCTTACAAAAAGTGGGGCTTTCGTCAAACCTCTCTCTGGTGGTTTATATTCGCACACAACAGCGAAGCAATAAAACCACGCTTTGTGCTGGCCACAAACAATCCTTCCACAGATTCGCGCAAGCTGCAATGCAATTGCCTGGGGCAATTTTCAGGACTCTCGTTATTTATAATTATCCAAGCATGCGGTTATTAGGTTTAACATGAGTAACATTATATAAATGTTTACTCTCCCTAGCCTGGAGGTTCAGGATTTGTTACGATTAACAAGTAATTCATGGGAGATAAATATGCCTTTAATAATTGTTTACAATAAACACATTCCTTCAGGCAGAATCGCAATTCATTGAAGTGTTTGAAAAAACTAAAATGTATTAGCTGCAAAGGAATACAGTACGTTACGCGATGAGCAGAATATAACTGATTAGACAGGTATATACAAACAATCTCTTGTTCTATAGATTTATAAAGATAATAACATTTATTTATTTTGGGACTGGCATACAAAGAGAATCTGAAATAAAAATATTTCAAGGAAAAATACACAAATTTCAAAGATTTGGTTCACGATTTAAATTTGCAAAGGTCGAGAACATAATCAGTAACAAGGATAATGATCGATGATGATTTAGTGATTGTTTCTTTGTAGGCACTTCTAACAGGTTAGAACTGTTAATTTCGTTGGTAAAATAAGAATTACGAGAGTTGCCTAATCTAATTAGCGAGGTGCAGTTGAAGATGTTTATGATTTTACCTGTAGACAGGGCATATGCTATTTGCCGCATTGCACAGCCTCTGCCCTGCATTACCTTACCTCTGCCTTCTCTTACCTCTGCTCTGCATTTAGCACGTTGGGATCTCCACTGTAGTAGCACGAATTTGTGACGTCAATAAGGGGCGTGTCGATGTTATCTGTCCGGGAATGGATATGAAATATTTTCCATGTACTCATTGTTGTTCTCACAAAACACACTGTAATTTGTCTTTGAAGATATATGATATCACACAGTACTCTGATATTAACTAAGCGGTAATGTATTGTTCTTTTCAAACCAATCGTTGGAGAAGTTACAAGGCTGCAGCTTCCCTAGAGCGTACTCTTTACATCCAAAGATCTACAAGCGGTGATTGTGAAGAAAGGCATGCGAAGATTGTGACAGCTGATGAGCTGATTACCACGGTGGAGATGGGTTTTAATGATAGTCATTGCGATAGGCGACTGCAGTTGCAATGAGGTTGACGACAGCGGTGTAGGGAGAAGGAGGGAAAGAGGTAGGCAGTAAAGTGGAAATTAATATTCATGAAATAATTGCGAACGTTCTTGAGAACCCTGGACCATTAATACAATCGGGCTCAAGCCTCCTCAGCGGCTCTGGGTTTAACTACTTCGTCCGTCACGGCTGCACATTTAAAGACATCTTTTACGGTTTACGGGTATACGAAACACCAATAGGCGAACAGTGTGTCAAAGTGAATAGTTTGCGTCATATCTGTCAGTCATGAACATGTTTGTATAATGCACGTTATTTATAAAAAAATGAACAATATGAGAAAGGTTCTAAATATCTTTTTACAACCAGCCCGCAGCTATCGATATTTCTGTTGCCGCTGTCACTGTCTCACATTGCCAATACCATCATAGTCACCCATGTCTTTGCTATTCCCACTGGATTGATTGATTGATTGATTGGTGATTCCGGGCACATAAACTGCTAAGGTTATTCGTCCTGTGAGAGTTGTGCATGTTTTTTTTTTTATCGAGGGAAGTGGCAGTGTTCTCCTCCTCGTTGGCGAGATCGGTGCCGACCCACGTTTACTTGCGGGGATTTTCCCCAACCAGGTATCTCCCACCAACGGGGTACCGCTCCAGCCGGGACAAGCTTTAACTCCCGTCTGGTCTCCTGTCATGTGTGGTAGTGTAGTGCATGTAAATGCATGTGTATGTAAGTAAGGGGTGTGGAAAGGACAAGGAAGAGATAGAAAAGATCGCGCGCGGTTCATGGCCCGTTTGCTAGGGTTCTGCTCCGGCTTTCGCCTGAGAAACCACGGAAAACTACCGATCAGATCAGCCGGCCGCAAGAATTCTCTCCCAGACAGCGATCGGAACTGACCAAGCTATCCAGCTAGAGTCGAAAATCCTGCCACCGTTGAGACTCGAACCCTAGGACCTACCGGTCAGAAGCGCTGGAATGACATCAGTTTTGATACCCTGTGCCATTTCTGCCGGTTTCCCGCTGGAATTGTTAGCATCGCTGTTTTCACTGATAACAGCGTTCGCCGTTCGCGGTTTCCACGTTGCAGTTGCTCCTTGCTTTCCCGTTGACGTTGCAGCGGCGGCTGACGTCGCTCTCCCGCTGGCGTTCCCCGTGATGCCTTCGCTTCGCGCCCCACTCGCCGCCGACGCCGCGTGGCGGCGCGCGCAGCGGAAACTTCCCAAGATTTCACGCGTCACCGATTCAGAAAGCAATTACGGCCGACCGGCAGCTTCGAGTTGTTTACATCATGCGGTCACGTAATACCCCCCCGCCCGCATCCTTTCATTTGTTCGCTCCCGGGGCGGTCAAACTACTGGAAATTATGCGAGCGCGACCTATTGCAGCTGTGGAGGAAACGAGTTAGTTCGCGGCTCGGCACCAGTTTGAACGAGTTTTACTTTTGACACCGAACTTTGCCTAATACAAGGAGCACTACTGTGCATGTAAAGCTAGTTCACAAGGGGAGGCACGGGACCGGGTCACTGTTGCAAACAATGCACCACTTGCTGCGATAGTAAACAAAGATGTAGGGCTAACATTATTTGGTGACAGGGAAGAGTAACTTAAAAGTACAAAGAAAGGAATGTATCACTAGCGATATTTGCAATTTGGAGAATATCACAAGCAATGCTCATAATAATTTGGATTAGTTCGTATAACATGGCATCCTTATATTGTATGCATTGTATTTGATTTTGAATAAAAAACGTTTATATTCTTGGGAGAGAAAAAAAAGAAGAAAAAATTTGGGAATTGGTAATGCGAACCTGAAACGATATCAAAGACAAGGCCCTATTTTATCAGGGATATTTCACTGGTTTGTGGGAATGTGAAAGGCAAGTGTGATTCTAAAAAATCTCATATTACGTCAAATCATTAGTAAAAACTTGGTTTGCAACGAATTGCTTAAAATTTATTTCTCGAAACTTTGAGATTACTGATTTAATTTCGAGAGTTCTTGTTCTTTTATTGAAACTCGCTCCTAATCCATCCGTATAATATTAATACCTTTTCAAACCAATATAGATTACACTCACAGACAAAAACGCCACTTTTTCTGAAAATGTGATACATTGCACAATTATTTCAACGTCTGAAATTCAATATGACTGATGTCGATGACATTGTCGATGAGAGGAATATTCTAAATATTTGTTCGGTCTAAATAATCACGAGTGTGTATTCATGGGAATATTTACACAAACGTCATTTTGTAGTTATGGATTCAGTTCAAACGAAAACAAAATTATCAGACGAGAAGTTCACTTTCCAAATATCATATACAATGAATCACAATAGGACAACGATACCACAACACATAGTAATACAAGGAATGTGAAATAGAACACGTGATAGAACGCTATCAAACCGAATGCCTTCTGTCATTAAGCTTCAGTTCATTTTTGGCGAAAATGCGAAAGCGTATGAGTGAAATGCCGGAACGGACGAGATTGTCGCTCTGCTATTCGAGTGATAAATCGATTTGAATTAATCTAATGACGGTATGCGACAAATAAAATAAATAACGCACTGAGGCAACGCCCGGGAATGCAAATCAAATGGACCGCGACCAACGCGCATATTTTCCACCTGCGTGGCACCCAACCGCACGTTGCCAGGGCGCGCTGCTCTCGCCCGGAGCGAGAGGCGCCGCTCGCCAGTCGCCCGCACCAGAGGCGCGCCCTCGTAGACGGAGGACGTGGGGCGCGCGCGGGCCAAACCTCGGCTCGTTATCTCTTCGCAGACGCTGACGGCCATGGCGGTCACCGACGGCTTAAGTGGACCGCAAGTGCAAGCGAGACGAGGCGCGGGCGGGGGCGGAGGCGGGGGAGGAGGCGGGGGCGGGTGCTGGGGCGCGGGCGCGGGCGCGGGCGGGGGCTAAGGCCGTGGCGGCGACGGCGTTGGTAGCGAAGACGGTGATGGCGACGGGGGTGGTGGGGAAGACTTGATTGATTGATTGATTGACTAGTGATTCCGGGCGCGTCAATTTCAGACGACATTCGTCCCATAAATGCAGTGCATGTTTTCCCTCGAAAATGGCAGTGGTCTTCCCCCCGTAGGATAGTGAGATCCGGCACCGACCCACTGTCGGCTAGTATTCCCACAACCAGGTGTCCAGCCAGTACAAGTCGCGAATCCCACCAGCGGGGCACCGCCCCAGCCGGGACACGCTCTAAGCTTCCGACCGGTCTCCCGGCATGTGTGGCTGTATAGTGCAGGTATGTGTAACTATCTGTAATTAACGGGTGAGGATATGGGAAGGAAATATCGCGCGTGGTCTGTGACCCGTTTGTTAGGACACTGCTTCGGAATTCGCCTGGTATTGATCGGAGAATCCATAGAAAACTACCGATCAGAGGAGCCGGTCACTAGAATTCTCCTCGAGACAGCGACAGCACTCAATCTAGCTATCTGGCTAGTGTCGGAAATGCTGCCATCGTCGTGACTCGAACCTAGGACCTCCAAGCAGTGACATTAGTTGATTCCCTAGAACCACCTCTCCCGGTTTTGCGACGGCGGTGGTAGCAAAGGCAATGATAGCAATGGCGGTGTTGGCTCTGCGGACGGCGATGGCGGTGGAAGCGACGGCGATGGCGGCCGGATGTGGCAGGTTAGACGGAGAGCGGCGACGCCGCGTGGAGGCGATTTGGGTTAATCAACGGCCGCGTCCACGGGCACGACGCGACGCGACCAGCCGAGTCGCAGCCTGCTCCGCTACACAGGAAGCACGCCGTGCGCCGGACCGGGCGTTCACGGCGAGGGGGGAGGGCAAGGGAGATAAACTAGTGACGGCGATGGCAAACGAGATTAAAGGAAGTGAGCTAAGTTGGAAGGGAAGCGAAGTGAAATGAAATGTAGCCACGTGATGCGTAATGAACTAAAGTGGGATCTGGGAAGGCGGGGTACGTTTGGCGACTAAGCTAGGGAGTCGTGAGATACGACGGAAATATGTGTGGTGATATGGCCAGGAGGAGAGATGTATGTGAATGGGAAGGTAAAGAAGACAGTGGCGGAGTAAGGCGAGCCGAAGAATTGTGAGAAACGGAAAGCGAAGTGCATCTAAGGTGATGATCCAAGGTTAATATAGTATGATGGCAACCTGTGTTAAGACTGGCGCTACAGCCCACGTCTGGGAAGGAAAGGAGGTGAGGGAGCGGGCCGCGAGTTACGAAAGGGGAAAGGGAGGTTGAGTGACGAAGGAAGTGAAACGCACCATATTCCACATACTTTAAGCCCAGACTGAGTCAGCAATTTTACTGGAGAACTACTGTATAGCTTAGCCTGGTACTTCTGCCAACGGGTACTTTCATGTTGACAGGTTGTATGTACGATATGCTAGCTCATAGTAAAAACAAATTAACTAAACCAGTTGTGAAAAATCACAACTTAAAAACAGTTGCATATAGTAACATGTCATTGACATATTTCCTTCAATTCATCATATACTACACCACACACGGTGTTGGATTTGTGCGTCCGTTTCTATGGGAAGCTTTCACAGTTTGCCGTAGAGCGTAGCACTGTACGGTCTGGGCCCCAACAAAATTGCACTTTTCAGGATAAAGTATTAATATTTAGGGCAAAACCTTTTATGACTGAAGTAGTTTTTGCATGGCATGGATTTTCAATTTATGATCATTTCTAAGACAATCTGTCAAGCCATTTGTTTTCACGAAATGTACCGAAAAATCGTGCTTCCTATTTATATATAGATTTTAATAATAATTAACGTTACTGGCTCATCTATTCTCTACAACAGTGTTACCTGTAACACTGCTTTACATTAGTGATATATTACTTATCGTCAATGTAATGAAAACTCTTGTCAACACAATGAATCATGCTCTAAGGTTCCACGTTGAGCCGGAAAGGCACGCAATCAACCACAGCGTTTCAGCACGAAAGGTGCCTCCCCTCCCCCTCATGTGTCCATGATCAGTTCCCCACGAGGAGTCGGAGTCGCGTCAACCGACATCTCAGTTGATTCCATTTGTGATTGATTAATTGATTGATTTTTTCGTGTTTCCGGGCAAGTCAACAGCTTTGGTCATTAGTCCCGTTAGTGTAGTGCATGTTTTCTCTCGGTAGATGGCTGTGATCTTCCCCCGCTGGATGGCGAGATCCGGCGCCGACCTACCGTCGGCTAGTGGGGTTTCCCGCTAACCAGGACTCTCCCACCAACGGGGCACCGCCCCAGCCGGGACAAGCTCTAAGCTCCCGACCGGTGTCCCGGAATATGTGGTAGTGTAGTGCATGTTAGTGTAAGTGTGTGTGTAAAGGGAGAGGATAGGACAAGGGAGAGGAAGGACAGATCGCGCGCGGCCCGTGGCCCGTTTGATAGGGTACTGCTCCGGCATTCGCCTGGTGTTGATCGGAGAAACCACGGAAAAGTACCGATGAGAGCAGCCGACCGCTAGAATTCTCCTCCAGACAACGACTGAATTCGACCTAGCCGAAAAGCTAGAGTCGAAAATCTGTCGCCGTCAGGACTCGAACCTAGAACCTCCCGGTGAGAGGCGTTGCAGTGACATCAGTTGATGCACTGAGCTACCGCTCCCGGTTTCGATTTGTGGATCTCAAGGGGTCTAACCTTGAGTGACGGACGGACGGATACAGATTACTCCAATACTACGAGATATTTATTGATTGTTGGTGATTCCGGGGCCGTGAACTACTATGGTCATTAGACCCGTAACTGTAGTGCGTGTGTTTGCTCCGGAAGTGGCGGCGGTCTTCCCCCTCTGGATGGCCAGATCCGGCGCCGACTTACCGTCGGCTAACGGGGTTTTCTCCAATCAGGTATCTCCCACCAGCGAGGTACCGCACCTGCAGGGTCAAGTTCTAAGTCCCCGACCGGTCTCCCGGCATTTGTGGCAGTGTAGTGCATGTTAGCGTAGGTGTGTGAGTGTGTGTGAAGTGACCTTTCAACAAAAAAATGTTCGTATCTTTTACACAATTATATAGTTTTGTAAGAGTTACAAATCCTAGTTTATCTCTCGTTGTGATCTCAGTGGCCAAATGCAAAAAACTTCATTTAATTGTCCCCACTTTATATTAGCAACATTTCGTGGAAGAGACAAAATTTAAATGCTCAACTTATATCAGACGCCAAAACAAAAGCAAATATTATAAATGTGTTTCTAAAAACACATCGACAAGGATCAACAAGCGGCAACTCCCTCTAGTGATGATGAGCATCGAAGCCTCTCTGGGTGCAGTGTGCTTAGGAAGCGCTGAGCCAGCGGCTGCAGAGGCACGTGCGGGTTGCGCGGGGGCGGGGGCGCGCACGGCACCGGAGGACGAAGCCGTGGAGACGCACGGGTGCGTGCAAGGGCCGTGTCCCGGGCGCCAGCCAGGGCCGGAAGAGCAGTCGGGGCTGAGGCAGGGGGAAGCGAGTTGCCATAGCGACGGTTCGTCGACGGGGAAGACAGAAGCGACCAACTTTCAGGGGCCGAGGGGCGGGATGTTGCGGGGGGCGGACGCAGCGGGGGCGCTGGCGTAATCGGGGGAGGGCGCGGAGGAGGAGAGAATATCTCACAAACGAACGACCTTCGCTTCTCCTCCGAGCGGTGGCTGCGGCCGTCCCAACCGTCTCCCTCTCTCTCTCGTGTTTTCGCACTTTCGCTTCGCGCCTCCCTCTCAGAGCAGGGCTCTCGCTCTCTTCCACTCGCTCGACTGTTACCACTTGGCCCAGTAAGCTCGGTCTGCAAAACTTTTCTTTCCGACCTCATTTCAAACCCTGACTTGCCTCCGCCGCGCCGCGCCGCGCCGCCGGCTCCACACTACCAAGCCGTGAAAATTTTCGACCCAGCTGAATCAGCTTACGGGAGGGGACACATTTCCGCGAACACTCTAAAACACGGCGCCGCCGCGCACTTTAATTGCTTTTGTTCTGCCAACTCCCAACTTGTGAACCGCGCCGCGCCGAGTGGTCGCGGGCCTCATTTGGGCGCCTCTCCGCCCCGCGTTTATAACGATTCGCACCGCGCGGGGGCGGGGCGGGCGCGGGGGCGGGCGCGGGCGCGGGGGCGGGCGCGGGGGCGGGCGCGGGGGCGGGCGCAGGGGCGGGCGCGGGGGCGGGTGCGGGGGCGAGGGCGAGGGCGCGTTCGGCCGCAGCACGCTTAGGGATGGCAAATTTTAGCAAAACATCGATACATCCATACTTCGATACACCACCAAGCGGTTTTCGATGTCGATGAAAACATTGACAAAACATCGATGTTTAAAATATGGATGTTTTAAATTTGATGAAACATTTGGAAGTAAAATGTCATGGTTCTAATGTGATACATAACACGACATATTTGACTGTCATCTTCATTTTCTAATCGATGTTCTATGAGTGTTCAAGATTCAAAATTCATTTTAACTATATTACCACGTAAAAAAATAATTAATAAATGTAATAACACTGAAGAAAGGTTTCGAAAAGCAAACTTTTTCGGGCTGTCTGGGAATCGGCAACAGTGACAGTTGTCAATGGCTGTTGATTGCGAGCAATCCACCAAAAAACTGGAAATTATTTATATTATAATAAATGTGTTTTGAAAATATCGAATTTTCTGAACATGTATGTGATCGATCTGAAGAAAACATCGATGTTATAATATCGAATTTTCAGTTCGAAAATATTGGAGGTTTGAAACATCGATTTTTTTGTCATCTCTAAGCCCGTTTCAAAGGTCTGTTTTGTTTGAATTGCGTGTATGTGTTGAGGGAATAATAGATGACCACAAAAGAAAAAGGTCAAGTGGATGATAAATCACTTACCGGAATGATTCGGCGTGGAACATCTAAGAAAAGTCAATGCAGTCACTCACCTGAAAAGCGAAGAAAAATATTGTAAATACTACGAATAAGAAAACATTCTCAACTATATAAATTATCAATGTAAATAAAGAGACATAACCAAATCACAAAACAAAATACAAAAAATAATTGCCAAGAATAAGCAAAGCGGGCATGGGAATAAAAGCAAGAAAACACGACTTTTCAATTAGAGATAGTTTATAAAAAAAAGTTAAAAGTGAAACAGAAGTAAACTGCCATTTTATTTCTGTATTATGAACGTTATAATGACTGCAGGAGGGCGACTTATACAACTAAGTAATTTTCCATCGTCCAGGAAAATATTCGATGCTTGAAGATGAACTTTGAGCCTACTTGAACTGTCTCCTCTTTGCTTTCCCGAACCAAATCACTTCTAGCATTTAATCTTTCATAATACGCCCGTGCGTCAGCTGGCACGACAGCCTTTTTTTGCAATTCATTTTTTTCATATTAGTTTCGCTCTTTTTAATTCACAGCCTTCTCCCCATTTCTTAGAATTATACACTTTTCTTTTAAGTCGATGTCTCAATCCGCTGCCTTCTAAATTTGCGAATCACTTTCAAAGCTAATAAATGCTTTGTGCTCTGCAACTGCATTAGAGTCGGTGCGCCGCATGGTGAAACGCTGATGAAGAATCAAAAGACGGCGAGACACGCGTAAAGTACTAGTTTCGCACACTACGCCATCAAATCTGCAGCCGCTGCCGCTGCCGCTGCCGCCGCCGCCGCCGCCGCCGCCGCCGCCGCCGCCGCCGCCGCCATCACCACCGTCCTCCGCCCGGGCCAACCACAAGGCGTGCAAACAGACCTGCTGCGTTACCATGGCAACTGCATATTATATTTTTTTCCACCGCAGGGAAAGACTGTGCAGATTTAGGAGGATGATAAACAAGCTTCGGGCTGTTCTTGAATCTTTCTTTTCGGGGTAATTGCAGATTCCCAAGTGCAATCTTTCAGAAACGGGCGCAATTTCCACCTCATTATGAATCATAATATCAGGAAAAATTTGTTACCTAACGACGCACAGTCCTGTTCATCTGTTGGTGTGGTAATTACAACAAATACTGAGATTAAAATAGTTATCCATAAAGCTAGGGGCACTACACGGTTTTTAATTATCGAAAGCTGCAGGAAACAGCTCGGTGGGACACAACAGAGGGTCATTGGCGCGATGGGTAAATAAAACCTATAATGCTCGTGGTTGAAAAACATTTTAGTTTTCATTTTACCTGGAACAAATAACGACTTTGATTCTCAATATAACGTGAATTCGAACTTATTGAAACCGGAGTATTTGAACTGGATTTTCGCTGTATTTTGGGCTGTACTTATTTCTAAAAATTAAATGCAAATGAAACAAATAACGTTTAATCTGCTTTCTTTCGAGTCGCGAGTTAGTCGCGAATGTTAATCATATCTAATTTTAAAATGCACTGACCGCACAACGGGGAGCCGTGAAAGGATAGAAAGCTGTAGTTTCGCTCGCGAACTCTCGGTTTCTATCCTGCCTGCCCTTTCTGTTAGGCTATAAGAAGACAGAGAATTTAAAAAAAACATAGGTCTTGAATCGTGTCCAAGTAAAATAACTTTCATAGTAAGTACTTGTTTCATAATAAGTAAATTAACATAATAAGTACAAGCATTCATATGAGAGTGTTGTGAGCTCTCGTAGTGTTTTGTAGATATTCGGTTTATTTTATGACTGTGTTGAAACTTATTTATGGATACGTGCTCAAGAACACGTGATAGGAACTTGTTGTTCACTATCGCTAGTAATCACACTATAAGAGATAATAAAGACGGCTCCACACATTCGGCATTCGGCGAGCAGCGAGCTCCTTCTCGCCCAATCCCGAGCAGCTGACGTGTTCGGCGAATGTTCGCTCCCTTTGATGTGTCCAAAAGACCGACACGCGGTGGGTAGGGCGAACACCAAATGTTCGTCGCTCGTCAAACAGCAAACAACTCATCCACACTACTCGGGATACGGCGAGCGGTTTGCTCGCTGTTCGTCGAATAACGAACGTGTGGAGCCGCCTTAATGTAAATACAAGACCCCGGAAGGCCGCCCGGGAAAGAAATGAAGAAACGTACAGCCCACCTTCGCCAGGCAGGGGAGCCCTTGGGGGACACCGGGTTATCCAGAGCGCGTAGGCGCGGGGGGAGGCCCTAGGGAAGGTCGTGCTGGGACTCCGCTCTCCCTGGCGTCTCCAATTGGTCCCTTCCTCCTCCTGTTGATTCGCGCGTGCGACGCGACTCGAAGCGAAGCGACGCGAACCGAAGCGAAGCGACGCGAACCGAAGTGAAGCGACGCGAACCGAAGTGAAGCGACGCGAACCGAAGTGAAGCGACGCGACTCGAAGCGAAGCGACGCGAACCGAAGCGAAGCGACGCGAACCGAAGTGAAGCGACGCGAACCGAAGTGAAGCGACGCGAACCGAAGTGAAGCGACGCGACTCGAAGCGAAGCGACGCGAACCGAATCGGCTGCAGGGTGGGTTTCCGCCGGGGGCTGTTTGGCCTCTCGCGCCTCCCCGCGTGCTGGACCCCCCCCCCGGCCCCTGACCTCCGCCGAATCCCCTTCTGTTGGGAGCGCGCTCCGCTCTCGGCGCAAACACGCGCCTCGCCTCTGCGACGCGCCATCCAGTGGCCGGAAGCTGCACACGCTGGCGCACGCGTGTGTGCAGTTCGCACGCGCCCGCCGGGGCCGCTCCGTGCTTGCACTGAAGCCCCCGCCAATCGCCTCGGAGTTTAAATGCGACCGACATCTGCACGCAAGCATTTGCACGCGACGATAGTTTGGGTTACGGCCTTGGGTGCAGAGGATGTTTCCCATCGCCAGTCTTGGTGAGAAACGGCTCCATCGAGAGGCGAATCATTTTACATTTCCGGTACGTGAAAGTCAAATGAAAAAAAAGGGGTTTAGAATTTCACTTAAAAAGTCAATTCGCCATATATACTTCCACTTTACAGTCGATAAGAAAGTTACTTCCAATCTGTCACTGAATTCATGTTAAAAGTAGACATTTTTTCTCTGGAAAGATCTAGCAACACCGTACTTGAATATGCAACGTTTATGCAATATGGAAGTCCCATTAAGCTGGGCAAGAAAGCATACATTCGCATTCTTGTTTTTCTAACAGCATAACTTGCAGTTGTTCTAGCGTCACGACTGGCGGTCGCCTTGCGCAAACGATGAGTGCGCGCCCCTCAAGGCGTCTTTCTTCGCGCCGGATCCGAGCTGTCAGAAGCCAAGTCGCGTTTTGCATCATAAGCAAAGCCGCGCGGCGCGGAGGCGATGCAGGATGCGGGGGCGCAGCTGCAGCTTGAGGCGCGGAGGGGCGGGGCTGGGGAGACGAAACTGGGTAGGTCTAGACGGGCGTAACGTGCGGAGGGGGTGAGGTGGGCGAGGTGGGCGGGGGAGTGGGGTGGGTGGGGTGGGGGGATGTGCGAGTTGGGCGGGTTGGGCGGGGAAGGGCGGGGTAGGCGGGGGGGCGGGATGGTCGGTATGGGTGGGATGGGCGAGTTTGGCGGGTTGGGCGGGGTAGGGCGGGGGTAGGCGGATGGGTGGGATGGGCGTAGTGGGCAGGGTGGGCGGGGTGGGCGTGTTGAGTGGGGTGGGAGGGGAGGGGCGGGGGTAGGTGGGTGGACAGGGTGCGCGTGGTGGGCGGGGTGGTCGAAGTGGTCATGGTGGGCGGGGCGGAGCGGATGGAGCAGGGCGGGGCGGGGCGGCGGTGGCGGGACGGGGCGGGGCCGGGGCGAAGAGGGGCCGTGGCAGGGCCAGGGCGGTGGCAGGGCGAGGGCAGGGCGAGGGCAGGGCGGGGGCAGGGCGGGGGGAGGGCGGGGGCAGGGCGGGGGCAGGGCGGGCCGGGACGTGGGGAGGGAGCTGGGCAGGGCGGAACGGAGCGAGGCGAGCTGGGCCGGGCCGGGTCGGGCCGGGCTGGGTTGGCGCACACAGCGGCATTGTGCCCGAATGACAGCAGCCACCCGCCAGCAGCTGCCACCGCCGCCGCCGGCTCAGCAGCCCGAGCTGTCGTTGAAGCCTGCCAGCGGGGGCGCCGACCTTCACGCGCCGGAGGCAGCTCGGTAAACAGCCTGCGCGCCGCGCCCCCGCCCCCGCCCCTTCCCCACACGACGCCACAGGGCCACAGGCACGGGGATTTGCCACGCTGGACGCGGCACGATGCTTGGGAGCAATACCAACAAAACACGATCGACACGCCACGTACATTGCTTACCACAGACAAACGAAGTCAACAGCCACACAAGAAAGGAAAATTCTTTGACGAACTGTTGAGCTCTAATTGCAGAAAAATGAAGCAAAAAAGAAAGAAACTATAAATTAAATGGAATTGCGCGAAACTAAGTAAAATTATAAAAATCCAATGAATAAGGTAAATGGAGGAATCTCACTGAATTTAACATTTGAATATATAAATATGTCGTTAATTATGATTTGTGTAGTCTACATAAGGATCGTTCAACTTCAAAAAACGTGGATTTTCATTACTACAAAAGGATAAGACGAGAACAACATATTTTATTTGTGTATGGATGTAATGCAATAGAAAACGAAATGAAAAAAGAATTGAACATTTTCTAAAAATCATCAATAACAAGAAGATAACAATGTAATTAAAATTCGATTCTAATGGATACTTACTCTGACAAAAGATTGTGAAAGAGACCGAAACCTACGGAGGGCTGACGAGCACGATTTATATAAATTACATTAAATATTCACAAAAGGCCCTTACCTAGCATTACACTTACAGATTATTTTTAATTATTTTTGTTCCGTTAGAATGATTGTAGACGAATTTCTATTTACATATTTTTACTCAATTAAATTAGAGGAAAATATAAGTGTAAGTATACTTATTCTTTCCGCCCAGACATCAGTCACGAAATGCCACGTTTCGAAAGGGAAATAAAAGCTCTAGCTCGAAGTAAAATTAATTTATCTTCATTCTCCTTTTTATTTTTATTACTTTTCCTTCCACATTTCGGAGATTCCTCCAATTTCATGATCCACCATTTATTTTTCATCACGGATACCCACTCCTTTGAACCTAGGTCGCTTCCGTCTTCCCCCATTATCATACCTATCCAGGCTTAGTGGCGATTTTTTCATTTCTCTTCCTCCTTACACTCAATTTATTTACGTCCTTACTGATTATGCTCGCGCCCGGTCGCCAAATTAGCGTAATGACAATTTTGTTTCTTCACAGGTTTCGACCCAAAGATGGCAATCAATACCAACCCTGAAAAAAGTGAATATAGGCGATAATAGATAACTTAAATACCTTAGAAGACTGTTAGCAAAAGTTTTTGAGGAACTACCAAAAGCGGAATGTGTTAAAAACTTTAATCTAGGGCGTTCAGCAGAAGACATTAAAATTATTTCAAGATATCCCAAGGATAAATTACGCCCACCATAAACGCTTCAATAAAAATGCAAATTGAATATAAAGAATTATTAAAGACACAAACATAAAAATATACATGGAATGTCACAATTTTAAAATAAATATAAAAAGTCCGAACACTAAATTAAGAGAACACTAACAAAGAGGCTAAATGAACTCCCCGCCTGCCTATGCCAAAACTAGTAATTAGTCATGCAAATCTCTGTAAAATTAGTGGATCGAACAGATAGAAAATAAAGCTGTTAAAAAAAAAAAGAATGGTGTGAAGGAGTCCCATTGAGCGAACAGCTACATGTAAGACAACCACTGCAATTTAGATTTTTAGGTATAAATACGGAAACCGACGATCCATTTATTGAGAATCCTCCCTCGAAACATACTTATATTCAGATTTAATTATAGCGACTTCTGACGTTGGCCGCTGGAGGCGGTTACCCAATCGAAAGCTTCGTTACAACCTAATTTTGGGTACTGAAGCTCCCGAATGAATAACCGCGTCGCACTGATCAAACGTTAGAAGTCAATGTAATTAAATCGGAATATAGTTGTAATATAATAGAATAAGTTCTGAACTTCATCTGTTTGCCAACTGTAGGAAATGACTTAACGCTGGACGAATGTCAATAATAAATTAACGAATCAGAGAAATTTTCGCAAAGATCCCTCAGTTTTACTCATCGCACGGTAGAGAACTCGAAGAGGCGCTTTGAACAAGATACAGGGCCCTAGAACAGGAAAAAAAAAGAATATGAATGAAACGCCGGAATCCAATGGAAGAGGAGGAATCGTCGAAGCTCTGCGCAGAAAGGAAGCACGAGGTGGCATGTCTCCCTGAAGATTCCAAAAGGGGCCCAGAAGCCCTGCTAAATAAAACATTTTATTTCCGTAAAAACGATCAATTCCTCATTCCCCCTTTATTTAATCTGACAATTTGAGGAATTGATACACGACATTTTGGAGCAGAGGCTCTCCAAACCAACCGGCAACCCTGTAAATGGTTCAACATAAAATCAATTTTACAAAATAAATTGTATCATTAATGTTATTCCCATTCTCTGTGTAATGTTTTATTTAGTAGTAAAATGTGTGACTTGTAAGTAAAAAACGCTTTATGTAAAAGGGATGCCGTGAAACAAAAAATGTAATTGCCTCCTCTCCTTTGTTTTAGGCTGCATACGTCTATGAGAATCGCTAACGATCCCGCGATTTGCTTCCTCCTGTCTACCATGTGCCCTTTCCAAAGCGCCTCCCCCATCCGCCATGAGCGCGACGCTGCATCCCAGAGCCTCTCCGTCCCCCGCACAGCCTCCCGCCCGTCCCCGTCGGCGCCCTCCGCTCTCCCGCCCCCCTCCGATGATGAGGCCTTCCTGTTTACCGCGCGGCGCAGTCAGTCGGTCCAGGATGCGCCAGTGGTTGGAGGCCTTCCGTTTGTCTCCGCGCGCGCACGCTTCCCTCTGTCCACAGCACAATCGCAGAGCGCCCTCGGCCGAGATTTCCCTCCGGGCCGCTGGCGCGGGTCATCGTCACAGACACACGCGTGAATATATGTGTGCTCTGAATATTCGGGGCAAAGCGATCCATATACAAATGAAGGTACAACACTTTCAAAAGAGGCTGAATGCCATTCATTTCTTTCCACCAGCATAGCCATTTTTAATATTCTATGGTAAAAAATGGTAATAACAAACATTAATATGCCGGCCTGGATAGCCGAGGTTGTGAAGGCTGAAAAGCCGCAGCTGCGTCGAGTCTGAAGTGTCGCGGTTTCAAATCTCGCCCAGGGCATGGATGTTTGTGTGCGTCCGTATACCGTTACCCCCGATGTTATAGTGGTCGCTATATGACCTTCATAGTTGAAAAGCGACCTTAAATAAGAAAAAAAATGTATTTATCACGTGCCTCCAAATCACACTGATATTTATCAATTCCATAAAGTTTGGATTTTTCACTGAATATTAAATATTAAATGCAAGTTAAATTGTGTTTGGTTTCGTTTGACGCTGCAGAGTTTGTTCGACACAAAGGCAAGTTTCTGAAGATTCTAAAGAATGAGTAAAGGGGTACATACTTGCTTGGGACACATGAGAGTTGCACCCGTCTGGGTAAACATAGAGCGACTCAGGTCACAATTCCGCGGGCGAAACCTGTCGACTCCGGGTCTTCTTCAGAAAACGAGTTCGGTCTTCTAGAGTCCAGCATGTGTGTGCGAACGGAAGAGCACTGCATGCAGAAGTGCCAAACCTGTGCGGGAGAAAGTTGTCCCGTTTAGCACGAGGGCCGGAAACCCAGTCGGGAAAACTGGACGACTGCAGGATGGGCAACTTCGAAGTGCGGTTAAAAACGAGTCACGTAAAACCCACAAGGGAACAGTAATTATCATTACTCTAATACGGAACAAACGAAGGACGTGGTTAAAGTTTGTAAACTGAGAGGACAACCGAGGTTTAACGAACCAAGTCCATAATTTCTGATATCGACCGTTGAATAGTTCTCGTAAAACCATCTTTTTACAGGAAAAAATGATAAAAATAAGAAACACATTTTCTTTGAATAAACATACGCCATCTTTAGCAACAACTCATTTGTTTCGAAACCTAACAAACAGCGGCCAGTTAAACGAACGCCGGCCGTTAAGAGTGGCTTTTCGTGCCTCTGGTGCGTTATGACCCTATAACATTACAGTATTTCAAAAAAGACTGGCACATATCCCGCACGTGTATGGGTCCGTGACCCGCCATTTACGCCACTTGGCCGCAGGCCTTCCGCAGCGGGAGCGCATCGAATTCGGCCAAGCCGCGAGACGCACAGGGGAAAACGCAGCAGCTGAAAGCGCGTCCTCGCCCGGCGTAATGGGCGTTGCAATTTTCCCCCAATAAATTGAAACATTGGGCGGCAAAATCGCGCTCCAAACGGGAACAGATTACAGCTTAATCCGATAACGCGTGCAGGGACGACTGCGCTGCCATTTCATCTGCGAACACTCGATGCGGCTCGCATTCCACGCGAGCCGTCGCTACAGCGGATTCGGTTTTAAAAGCCCTGCGAACCCAAATCTTTTTTTCGTTGCAGCCCTTGAGCCCAATACCATCGGCAAAACCAATCAACATGACATGCCATTGCCTTACTTTTAGATTGAAATTATCAAGCATGCAATGTTAGATGTGGTTTACTTTCACTGCAAAAGCAAATTATTACAATTATTACCCAGAGATTTACGAAAGGTGGTCTTGTTATTATTTAGAAATAAAGATATATATTGACTTCATGGTAATAACTAGTTTAATTATAATATGTTGAAATTATCTTTGAGTACTCTCAATTAACAACTTACAACGTTGTCTACTTCATTCACATCATAATTCAACATAACGGTGCAGTTCTCAAGCCTTAAATATGCGTACCGCTCTCTCTCTCTCATTATTCCCCCAGCCAAGCCATTTAGGACCTGTATTACCACCTCCCGTTAAGAGCGACGGTTAATTAACTCTCAGTCAAGTTATCTTCTGGGTAAAGTAGGAGTCTCGTAATACTGTACGATAACCGAGAGTTAGTTTATCCACAACAAACTTGCTTATTATTCTCATTCATGAACACATTGTAAATAAACGTTTAATGATAAATAATAATATTATGAAGTTCACTAAGGAATTTGCGTTGGTTGGCAATATTTTCTGGTTCTCAAAGGCAATCGCAGATTGCAGCAGTTTGATTCAGACGTTATTTTTTCGTGCGATCTCTTCTTTGCGTGTTTCTAAACGTTCTCCTTGCCAAACCACTTCGATTACACATCGTAAAAAGATAATGGTGGGAATTGCAGAATCGAATAACAAAATGGTTGTAAAGAATCCTTGTCTTTACTACTTTATTGAAGAGCAAACTAAAGGCCTTTTCCAATATGAATATCACATTCAGGGAGAAATTAAATATAATTAGCTTTTTTTGTTGCAAACTAAAATGAAACCTTTTCTGTTATGAAACAGAGTACAAAACGACTTCATAACAATAATAACTGGAAACTAAATAATCTGCATATTTATTCAAACTCATGACTGATATAATTAAACTTGCATGTATTATTGAGTATTACAACATAACCTTTCGTAATTCGCATTGCTTCATTGAAATAAACGGTCGCGAGGGACGAAAGAGTACTACATACAAAAAATATATGACGATCGCAGCCTTCAAAATTATTTCGCCCTTGCCTCACACGGTTAGTCTGTCCGCTATAATTTTATCCTCAGGATCTAATTCGGCATAGTACATTGGACGAACCACCATTTCGGAAATCAATCTGCCAGTTAACCAGTAGTTAACAAGTCACCCCTTACTTCGTTCTCTAGTTAACTTATCTTCCAGATAAACCTCCCATTATAATTTAACCAGCCGTCATAATAGGATGTTTGATCGCAAACTTCCGGATAACTCCAATCGAAACTTCAGCGGAAAGTTGTAACAGAGGCCCTTAAATACATTTTTATTAATGGGTGAAGGTCGGCAATTCAAGACCGCTCCTCGTCAGCAGCGCACTCTTACAGACAGACACCACTTTTTAAAAGTAAACATTTCTGATATTTGCTGCGAATGCCTCCAAAAGCAACCGTGTCTCATTGCAACAACCTCCGTTCCGTTGGGCAAGAGGAGGAAATGAGAGTTGCCCCCGGCAGCCGCGAGAGCGCGGCACAGTCCGGTCTCCCGTGGGCGAAGAGGTCCTGGCTGGTTCAACCGCGCCTTTGACGGCTCTGGAGCGGAGCGGGGGGGGGGGCGCAGGGTGGGTCGCTGACTGCAGGTCCCTGGGGCCCTCGCTTCGCTTCCCTTCCCACTGCGGTACGGTGGTGAGACGGCGAACAGAGAGCTGCGGCTGGCGCCAACGCGCTTCCGTCCTCAGCCCTGGACGTCGCGGCGCGCGGGGCGTAGCAAAGCGGTGGTGGTGGCGGTGGGCGGCGGCAGAGGCGGAGGCAGATGCGGCGGCGTAGGAGACGGCGGCGGCGGAGACGGTGGCGGCAGCGGCGGCGGCGGAGGCGGCGGCGGCGGCGAAGGCGGAGGCGGTGGCGGAGGCGGAGGCGGTGGCAGTGGCGGAGGCGGTGGCAGAGGCGGAGGCGGAGGCGGAGACGGTGGCGGTGGCGGAGGCGGAGGCGGTGGCGGAGGCGGTGGCGGAGGCGGAGGCGGCGACGGAGACAGAGGCGGAGGCGGAGGCGGAGGCGGAGGCGGAGGCGGAGGCGGAGGCGGAGGCGGAGGCGGAGGCGGAGGCGGCGGCAGCGCGTGCCACTCGAGACTGCGAAAGTGGTGGGAGGGGCGCGGGACACCAGGCAATGGGGGAGGGAGCGAAGGGAAGACTAAATAACACGTCCTGCAGTAGTGGATGGGTGCGGTGGCGGGCAGGGAAGCAGATAGGATAGATGGAGCGAGGAGGCAGAGAGCAAAGGGTGCGGTGACGACGAGGGGAAAAGTAAAGTCGGTTGGTTGGGGTGCGGGGGTACAGTCGCGGCAGCGGCAGTGGAGCGGGCGAGGGGGCGGTGGCAGTGGTGAGGGCGCCGCAGAGGACGGCAAGGAGGCGGGGTGGGGGTGGGGGGCTGCGCGTTTGGAGCGCGCTTCCGGCCAGCAGCGCTGCAGAGCGCGCACTTGTGCTCTTTGCGGTGGCACCGCGGGGCAGCATTTGATTCAGGGCGCGTCCCTGGGGGCGGAGCGCGGCGGGTGGGCGGGGCGGAGCGCTCCCGCAGGGCGGGTCCGCTTCGGGTCAGCCGCCACCGCCGCCGTCGCCACTGCCCGCACACGAAGAGCGCGCTCTCGAGTGACACACGGGAGAGACACACGCGAAACCAGGGCATCGCTTCGAAATATCTGACAACACGGCCAAGCATTCAACACGAAGGCTCCGGCACAGTTACGTTTGAACATTTGTCTCTAAAACACAAACGTATTGTGTTAATTTCGATATTAATATTTCTATTTTTTAAACTTGTACAAGATCAAACATCTTACTCAGCTCAATGTGTAATAAAAGTTCACTTTTTATTTTTAATCTGTTATAGTACAAGTGTGCAGAGGCTTTTGTGAGACACAATAAATAAAACACAAAGCAATCTTTTCAGCTAACTTCAACTTCTCACAACCGGTTCTGCCCCATCGCCATTTAAAAGCATGGATTCTTTCGCAAAGAATTCGATAAGTCCGCGTGCCCTCAAATACCTCGATACATCACAGAAAAGAATTTCGCTGCGGGGAAAGCAGATGGTGCGGTCATACTGGTTTCTCGAGGCGGGAAGGAACTCCGTTACAAAGCAGACAGCGTGGCGCGGGATTCGAGGCTTCTCGCAAAATGTGTAGGAAGATGTTTGACTGGTATGTGAAGAAAGGCAATGCAGTGAGAGAAAAGGAAATGCCAGAATAATAAATTTTTGTAGTTACCACAGGGATATAAATAAGAGCAACACACAAAAAAGAAGAAAAGAGCATCACAAAAGAAGAAATACAACAACAAAAATAACGAGAACATCCAGGGAGAACAATTCGGATCGAAGAAAGGAAGAACGGGAGGTGGAAGCCAGACGACACGTCGGGATAAATGAAATGGAAGGCAACTCAAGAGGGTCCAAGACTGCAGTAGACGTAGCCAAACCTCTGAAAAGAGAGGTGGGTTCTTACACGTGCATTCGATGTCTGGTGCCCGCTGCTCCTATCAGAGTCGCCGACGTAGCCCTTTTCGGAATTTCAGGCTTTGCGATGGAGAGGGGGGATTCTGCGAGCGAGACATGAGGGAAGACTTCATCAAGTGCGCTCATCAATGGAGCAAATCAATGGAGAGTAACCATAAACACAGCATATTACCTTTTCACTTCGAAAGGAACAGTGTCCAAAAGTGAAACTAAACTCGTCAGAATTCGCAGTAACAACTGTTGTGAGGTATCTTGGTTTACATTTAGATAGCCACTTAATCTGGAAACCCCATATCATAAAAAAGAGGAAAGAATCACAAACAAAAGGAAGCAGCTGTGCAAAGCAATAATCAAGCCATCATGGACTTTCAGCATAGAACTGTGGGGTACAGCCAGCAAGTCAAACTTGGAGATCCTGAGAAGATTTGAAACAAAAACATCGAGATATTTATGCAACGCGCGGTGGTTCGTAACCAACAATAATTTGTATAAAGACTAGAACATCTGAACTATGGCAGAGACTATCACTAAGCGAAATAAGAGGCATCAGACGAGACTGAGCTAATATCCAAACTAACAATCAGTGAACATGTTGAACAACAGTGAATTTGTGTATACACTAAAGCGTGAACATATTCTAGATTTACCCTTTATATTCACTTAATAGTTACTTACATCTTGTATACCATTTATTGATAGTTCCAAGTGAACAGATTGTAAATTAACAGTACTGAAAATATTTTTTTTTAAATGTGCGCTCTTTTTGGAAGGGCAATTCCTACGACACAACGGAAACAGGTGCTTTTAAAGTGGAAATAACAGAATTATTCGCCAACAATATTTTATTCCTTGTAATTCGAGACCCCGAATGTGGAAAATATAACTCATATTCCATGCGTCGTTTTTTTTTTCAACGTGTTATTGTCTCTGTTAATACCGCCGTCCTCCTGTCACTACAACGTATTTATCGAACATTGAGTTTATTGCATAATGCGATTAAGGGGACTCTGGGAAAATTACTGCGTCGCTTTTAAATCATTCCATGTTCTAAGAGCAAAAACACGAAATTATTGTTTTTTTTACGGCAAAGTGGGTTATTAGAGGTTTTCTCCCGAGTGGGTTGTAATTGACCGCCGAGGCCGGTAGGTCAAGGGAGATAAAATCCATAAGTATAATTTACATAACCCAAGAAGGTCGAATATAACTTTATCAACGCTCCATAATTGTTATAATTTCTCACATATTACTATTTCAAATTTGAGATGATACGTGCATGCATGAACTGCAATAGTTGACAACATAGTTGAAGTAGATATTATTTCAGGAGAACATTTTCACTGTACTTTAAATGTTAATTCATTCTTCTCCAGGACAATTTTGAATTCAAAGAAAATAGATTCAACGCAATTGTACTTAATTTTGACATCACAATTAGTACATTTACATACTTTGCATACCTCGCATTAAATGTGTTATAATGCAATAGTAATACGAAGTAAAAGTCAGTAAGCAAGTATTGGGTCTTATTTCTTTGTAAATATAATCGTAGCAACGGGACATTTTAATACAGAGTATTGGATAAAACACGGTTTAAATGCCTTTCAAAGTCTCCATTTCTAACTACCAAAACAAACGAGGTACTAATTCTATAAAGAAATTCTAAAATATCAATACTTCCATGAAAAGAGTGATTAATAAGTGAGAGCAATGGAGACAATGTAGGAATAATACAAAAGTTTTAACGAGCAGAAAGTATCTCATCAATGAAATAAATAGATCTATTAATATAATCGGGATTAAACATCGTGTTATTTGGAATTTCCTCCACAAACGCACGCACGAATTAATGGGGAGAACTCATTTGAATTCTTCAAAAGACTTAGACGTGACAAAGTTGGTGCTCGTAGTGACTCATCTTTCTTCATATCGCTAGACTTATTACTACATTAGCGTTCCATATTTTACATTGCACACACGAACATAATTTACAGAGAACGATGTTGTACAAGGAAATTCATTGCAATTTAGTTCAAAAGCACAATGTTATAGAGTGTATCCAAACTGAAGCTCTCTCTTTCTACTAAAGCTTTTTTACCCAACTTTTAAGTTTCGCAGTACTTAAATGAAATAACGTCTTGGATAAGAGCACACCCTAATCTGGAACCTCTTTTCTATAAAGTTGTAAGTCCTCGTTTAAAGGCGACCTCTTTCCTTATCGGCAATACTTTTGATATTCCCCTCGTTCTTTGCACCAACTTCAAGCCGCTTCGAGTGACTACCGAGTTTCTGTTTCACGGGAAATTTTAATAAGCAAGAAAATACATGTTTAACAGATCATGACTTAGATCTTCGTGGTACGTCATAACTTGTTTCTCGGTTGTAATAAGAATAACTCACGTACATTCGTACGTACATACAAATATACATCCATCCATCCGTACGTACGTATGTACATAAGTACGTACGTATGTCATGCGTTACATCACGTTGTTTTTTGTTTTTTTGTTTGTTTTTTGTTTTTTTTTAAGGAAGGGGATATGGGGAGAGGTTCAGGAGCATCAACTACTGAAGCTCATGACTCGGGAACGCAATTTAGTGAAATAAAAAAAGCAAAATGTGTACATACATATGTATTTATTTTTTCCAATATATGTAAGAAAAACTCGAAAATATATAAAATAAAAATTAATAGTATTTAAAAGTGGGTAGTAAAATTGGGTAAACAATCAATTTCCTAGTAAATAATCAATCAGATTTTAACATAGATTCAGAGAGGCTGAAAGAATGCTCTACCTCTACAAACGTAATTGTACAATTGTTTCAACTACACATAAGAATTTTATTTGAAATTAAAAGCGTTCGCTGTATGTACAATGTTTTCGAGTAGCCGGCGCTCAAGTGAAAAGTAGTACCGTGTAGCCAGTGATGGATACGGGAGGGAGAGGAGAGTTAAAGGGACCCCACCCCAAATCCCCTAATACGATAAGACAATGACCTTTTAAGGTACTTGTGTAAGTATTTGAGAGTTTTCGAGAGAGTTACGAATTGGCTCTGAGAAACATGGGCAAGGTCGTGGTTGAAATTACTTCTGCCTCACAAACTCCCGCTCATCCTTGATACCAGGAAGCAGGGAGGGGTGAGTTTCACAATCCAAAGCGAAGTTTCGTGATCAAAGAGGCGCGGTAGCATTACATTGCTTTTTAAGAAAGATGATTCTATAATAGTAACATATATGGCAAAGTGAAATGTTCTGTTTCAAAAGTTTAAATATATTAAAATGTAACTAAATATGTAAGAAATATTAGCTTTAGATAAAATATGCGAAAATATGTAATAATACCAAAATATGTAAAATAAAAATGGTTCCAATTCATTCAGAATGTCTTGTAAACTCTGAAACTTTTTTTAATGCAGGTATCTTGTTTGCGTAAAAATATATATTTATAAGAAAATCCGTTCCCTACTCATGAATAAAGACCGAATTCCCGTGAAACTACATCTTTTCTTTGTTAACTTGAAATTGGATAAAGCCTTGACAGAAATTTGAATAATGAAACGGACGTTAATTTAGTACTTGTTTCATTTAGCACGAAATTGCACATTTTGGCGGTTACGGCACGATACTGCACGTTCTAGGTAATGCTGCCTGAAAATTGCACATTTTGGGATACTACTGTACGAAATTGCAAGATTCAGTTTTATTGAATAATATATAATTTTAAATTATCAATTTGTTTAAATTTATCTTTTTTGAAGGTTTTATTTAAGAAAACAAGATTTATGACATAGCCCAGCGGTGCATTCGGGGAGTCTGTGAAACGCGAATATAGAATCCCGCATTCGCTGCCCTATGAACTGCGCGTCGGTGCATGTAATGTCAAATATAGTTTAGTTCAAGATTCAGTTCAGCTCATTCAAATATGTTTTGTTTAAACAATATGTACAAATTTAATTATAATAAAAACACTCAAATCATAATACTACTTCATTCACCTATCACGTCCAAAATATAAAATAAGTTGATAAGTCGATTAACAGGGGTTTTAACATAACACTGCTTTGTAAAGTTTTGATCTTTTTGTTGCATGCTTTTGCACGTTTTGGTGTTTTTATTGTTCGTTTTAGAGAGTTTTACTGCAGGAAAATCCGGTCTTTACTTATGACTAATAATCTAGTAGTACACGACAATGATGAAGAAGAGGTGAGTAACGATGGATCAATGATGGAATGAGTGGGAGAGGAAACGAAATAACCTTAAGAAAACCTGTCGAGAGTTCGCATTGACACCGCAAATTCCACATGGATTGGCCGGTGATCGAATCCGTTCCGTATTGAATCCGTGCCGAGCAACAGACGATGTATGGCGTCGTTACATATCACATCTACCTTCTGGGGAAAGGTCTGCTCAAGGGTAGATGAAAGGGCTAGCAGAATCTGAGAGTGGGCAAAGGGAAATATTTAAAATAAATCCAAAATCAAGCCATGCTGTGAATTTTTCCCTTTAACTTAGGCATTGGTGGATCGCATTGGTGGATCCAAGGGGGGAGGGGGACTACAGAGGCCTTCCTCTTCCAAAACCCAACATTTTTTTTGTAATTTGGCCCTATTCATTCAAAACAATTTCCACATATTTGTCGCCACGGATGTGGAGTGTTATTTCCAAAGAGTACGACGGAAAGGAAGACGTACGACGAAAGGAATACAAAGGAGAACGATATTACTACGTACAAAGTCATCGAAAAGGTAACAAACGTTTTTAAAACATCTATGTTTCTCGAAAAAATACATCGATCTGGAAAACACATCGAACACATAACATTACTCTATGGATTTTAATATATCGGTTAATATATCGCTGTTTCTGGTGGAAAATATCTGTTTTAAGAACATGGAGGGTTTTTTGCCATCCCTACGCTCAGCAAGTGAGTTGCGCGACGGGCATCCACCGAATCGATGGTTCGCTGCCCCCCCCCCCCGCCCACCCTTCTCCAGCCCCAGAGACCAGCGGAGAGGCAGGAACCGCGGGCGGGGCCGCTACGCACCACAACCACGAAACGCTTTTACGGGCGACACACAACAGCCGCGGGCAGGGGGGGCGCAGCGGTGCCAACAGCGGCGCGGGAGTCAAGGGGCGATGACGGCTACAATGACGACGACGATGACAATGACGAACAAATGCAACGTGTCCAACAGGCTGCGGTGGTGGCGGCGGCGGTGGGAGGGTAGGTCGAAAAAGTTCGTAGGTCTGTGCAGAGGAGACTACGGAGAGCGAAGGCAAAGAATCGGAGAGGACATTTTTATAGAAAATGGAGTCTTCTTTTCCTCCACATAGCAGGACATCGAAAACCAACATGGATATATTAGTGCACACGGTAACCAATTCTTGAATGTGATATTTTCAGAAGCGATGGACAGTGAAGTAGAATGAACTGCATCTCTTTTCCTTTATCCTGGAAATTATTACCGAGATGGTCTTTCGTTTCTAAATTTTGTGAAGTAGTACATGCTCCAAGTCTCATTATTAATTACATCATTATTCATTACAATTACCACAGTAAACTTACACGAATATTATTATTAATAATTCCCATCTTAGTGAAGGAAATTACAAGTAAACATTTAATCTTCGGCATTTTATAGGTCACGCAGTTTACAGGTCCCCAAATGCTCATCATCGCTTTTATTTTCCTTTAAAAAAAAAAGAGTTGAAACAAAGTTTGAATGAGTCCGGGTCTACAGGGCAGTCAGGCGTCCTATTGAATACCAGCGGCTGTCGTTAGAAGATGCATTGAAGTCCTGGCTGAAGATTGATTAGTGATTCCGGGTGCGTCAACTGCAAAGCTCATTAGACCCACAGTGTATAGTGTATTTTTATCGCGGGAGGTCGCAGAGATCTTTCTCCGTTGGATGAGAAGATCCGGCGCGAACCGATTCGTCGGCTTGCGGGTATTTCCCCAGCCAGGTATCTCCCACCAGCGGGGCACCGCCCAGACGGGACAAGCTCCAACTCGAAGCTCTCAACGGGCCTGTCGGGCATGTGTGGTACTGTACGACATAATAGTGTGTGAGCAAGTAAGGAGGATACGATAAGGGGACAAGAAAGACGAAGGAAAAATCGCGCTCGGAACGTGGCCCGTTTGTTAGGGCATTCGGAGAAACCCCGGAGAACTACCTATCAGAGCAACCAGTTGCAAGAATTCTTCTCCAGGCAGCGGCTGAATTCGACCTAGTTACGTAGCTAGTGTCGAAAATTCTGCCACCGTCGATCTCGAACCCATCTTTCAGTCAGAGGCACCGCAGTGACATAAATTGAGTCACCTACGTGAGCCACCTACGCCGATTGGCTGAAGCATAGTGGGTCTAGGTCGAATTCAGTCGCTGCCTGGAGGAGAATTCTGGCGGCCGGCTGCTCTGATCGGTAGTTTTCCGTGGTTTCTCCGATCAACACCACGCGAATGCCGGAGCAGTACCCTAACAAACGGGCCACGGACCGCGTGCGATCTTTCCTTCCTTTTCCTTGTCCTATCATCTCCCCCTTACACACACACTTACACTAACATGCACTACACTACCATATATTCCGGGAGTCCGGTCGGGAGTTTAGGGCTTGTCCCGGCTGGAGCGGTGCCCCCACCGGATCTCACCATCCAGCGGGGAAAGATCACCGCCATCTCCCGAGAAAAACATGTACTACGCTAACGGGACTAATGACCAAAGCAGTTGACGCGCCCGGAAACACGAGAAAAACAAACCAAACCAAACCATAGTAGGTGAGGGGGCGGAAAGGGGGCGATGTGACGAAAGAGCATCGATGAACCGGAGAGGGAACGCGCGGGGATAATGGCGTCAATAGCATGCCGTGTTATTTGACGTGCTGAGTGAGCTGTCATTTTAATAACGCTCGATTGAAAATTTCCACTATATATCAGAGTATGACAGCGGTAGGGAGGAGAACAGCTCGGATTGCATTGCGCCAAACTCGTCACAGAACACACAATTTGCGCAGAGGCTGACGAAATAATTTCGCATATCTCGAATGATAAAGAACAATTTAATTTCGGTGCAAATTTTATTGGAATAATAGCGTTGTTTTTTAAACAGGGACATTTCAGGCGTCACAGAATGTTTTGTACGTTCCTGAACCAATTGCATATGCCGAATTCGGACAGTCCTGAATTTAGAAATTACACCTAAACCCGAACTTTTGTGTGTGTGTGTGGGGGGGGGGAGGAAGAATACGAATCTACTATTTAATTCTAATATCTTGAAGAAATACATTTAGATATAAGGTCGTTAAATTATTTGAAACCAAAATGAAGTAGGATTACCTAAAACTTCAACTTTCCATAAAACCTCATTTCAATTTATCCTGTCACTCTATAAAAATGCTAATGGTTTTTTGTGTAATAATAATAATAATAATAATAATAATAATAATAATAATAATAATAATAATAATAATTTATAATTTTTATATATTTAAAAATAATAATTATTATTTTTAAATTTTTATATACGTATTAATTATTTTTATTTTTATTATATTTTATTTCAGTAAATCGCGAGCAAGCTACATACGGGAACATTGTGGTACGGATAACTACAGTGAATTATCACCATGTTAAAAATACATGGCAATGCGTATTGAAATTTCCAGAGGTAATTACCCGATAGATGAATACAAAACTCGTACTTCTACTACTATTCCATGCTACTCCATGCAGTTTTGTGTTGCATATTATTATTGACATCAATATTGCATGCAGAGTTTGTGTTATTTTTTTGCTACGGCTCCAAAACCTTCGACAGCTGATACTGGCTGATGCTGACATAGGTACACGGAAATTCAATATTTACGTTTTCCAAAAGGTTCAGTTCAATACAAATACAGTATGATATTACGGAATTTAACACATGGTATTACAAAAATATTATTCATCAACCGAACTTGTAATTATTAACACTGACATGTTTTCTGATCACATACCTCTCCAGAGTTTATTAACTCTAAATCAAGTAATTGTGAAATTGTGAACTACGAAGCACATTACATTCTACAGTGAGACCACACTAAACCGCACGGTTTTCATTTCGGGGCTACAAACGAAATTTCCAACCCTTTCATTAAATATAATTCCACTTTCTCTGTGAGAAGTCAAACTTGATTACTGGACCAAAAGACCACAAAGGAAACCGCATTCTCAGGTTTATTCTCCATTTATAAATAAATTCTATTAATTAGATTGCGTGTGCGGAATAACAGAAGACGTATTTTTTTCTCTCAAGAGCTACCCAACAATTATTATGGAAACGAGCGCTTAACTCGGAATCGCTCTCGACAGATGTGAACCAAATTATCTCTGCTCGCGTGAAGGGAAAGTTCCCGGGAAAAGAGAAGATAGCGGACGTAAGTTGTTTGTGAGGAAAAATAACCATTGGTGTACGACCACGAGGCTCAGAAAGAGGAGGTCCCAGAGACTAGTTTAAACAGGTTGTGTTGGGCAGTGATTCAAAGAAACCACTCGCAAATGTGAGTTGACTCTTTCCTAAATATTCAGGATGCCCGAATATTAAAGTTACAGAGGGACCCAAATTATTATGGTAGAGCTATTGATTGAGAGAAAAAAAATATATTTGTAACTATAGATCTTGTCAATAAACTGTGTGTACAAATTTCTTAACATAATATCATACACAATAATAAATAATAGTTTTATAACAAAATTCATATTCATAATCAACATATTTGTTGTGAGTCATGTTGAGAATCAATTTTTAATTTTTTCATTTTCCCAATATTTTTGTCAGATATGAATAAATGTTTTTTGAGCAATTGTGTAAGGTCTTCTTTTCCTCAGTTTCTTACTAATATTAGATCAAACATGTTCTATAAGATTTATAACATAGTTATTTTCAACCCATTGAAGAACAGACTGATCAATTTCTTATATTTTCCAAAGTTCTTTCCTATTGTATCATGGAGCGCAGTCAAGCATTAATGTGCATATATTTTTTTCAAAACCACTCTTTTGTTAGAGGGAATCATTGGTTCTTCACGACCTGTAGGTATTGGTCAAGCCTCATTATTCCACTAACTGATGTATACACTTCCAGTATCATTAACAGGCGTTACACTTCACACCATTACCTTTTTTCAGGTGCTTTCCAAGGCACATTGCAAATTCGTTCAGTCAAGGAAAAAATATTTACTATATTTTTTTTCTTAGTTTCCCCTCCACAGTAACCCTGAGGATGCGGGAATTTATTGACATAATGACATACAATTGCGCTGTTGCCTTGCGGCTTAAGCAGCTACGAGGGAGAGATAATAAAAAGCTAATACTAACTAAGCTAACTTAATTCTAGCTTAAATCTAATTTAATAGTTATTTAGTAGCACTTTAGCATACATAACTTACACAAACATTATTATTATTATTATTATTATTATTATTATTATTATTATTATTATTATTATTATTATTATTTAATTCTATACTATATCTAAGATATTACACATATATTCTAAGATTATTACTATAATAATCTTGCCACCCCTGTATATCTTACAATTTACGATACCTTCACAAGTTTTCGTGGAGAGCAATTCGGAATGCAATTTGCTTCGTGCTTCTTAGAACTCTTCTACGTCTCAAAGATAGGTAACGCGTGGGTCCATTGCGGCGTGTTCCTTGCACTCGCGAAGGAAACTACCCGCGCATTCCCAAACCCAACGGGCAAATGCTGAAACGTGGTGAGGAGCGGTACGCACAACAATGGGCGTCCGCGGAGGGCATCGCCCTCGACGCCCCCGCGCGGCGCGGTGGGGCACCAAACTACAGCGCGCTGCGGCAGCGGCGGCGCCGGGCGACCTGGTTTCCGCAGGGGCCAACGCGGCGAGGCCGGGGCGCGCCCCACGAGGCGCTGTCACCCCTTGTCTGCCCCCCCGCACGCCCCATCCCCTCAGCCGAAGCGCTCTGCACCGCCAGCTGCGCACCTGCTCTCCCCCCCCCCCACTACCACCACCGCTGGAGCTGGAAATTTACGGAGCCCGTCACGAGCGCCCCGGCGAGGTATTTGAGACGCCCCTCCCCGGGGGGGGGGAGCAGCCTCCTCCCCACTCCCTCGCCATCCGTCTCCACGCTGGCCTTGATGGCTCCTCGCCGCAGCTTTAACGAGATTTTTTTCAACACATCTCGTAAACTGGTATAGCCCTTCACACGCGACGCACAACATATCCATCTGTCGGTTTTCAATCGATTCAGCGCATGAGCTAACAAATTGGAACGGGAAGTCAATTAAAAAATGGTGTTTCTTTCATGGGGAAATTAAAGATTTGTTTTAATGAACGATTTTAATTAGTGATTTTGATTTTGTAACAGGTTTTTGTGTCAATATACTTTCTCCACCCACCTATTTGCAATAACGATTGCGATAACTAGTATTTGAGCATTATTGTCGCAGAAAACGCTCTACATGACTCGCATAACACCATCTGCATTTACGACCAGCAGTGCAAAACAGTAAAGTCTCACTACACTCCGTTTCTAAAACCTTCACCCATTGTCGCACTGCAGGAGACAGCCGCGCTGCTTGGGATTTACGTCCGTCCACGGAGTTGCCAAGACGCATTTCCCTTATCTTCACTTCAGCCAACTGCGCGTGTTGGAGGACGAAGAAGAGCAGTCGACGTCTTTACGAACCTGCTCCAGCCAGTTTTCACCGAAGAGGCAGCTTATTCGCCATCCTCCAGAGATAGTAATGTTCCGCTTTGATGATCGGGTGTGCCTCGCCGCGAGTGTGATATGTTGACCCATGAACAGGACTAACGGAAGAAACTTGAAAATGTCATTTATGCATTGACGATGTCGCCCATAATTTCCCGAGACGATACCCTATAAAAAGGGTTACTGATGAAGTCGTCAAGACACGTTTATAGACTACTAAGTAGCAAGTAATAAAATGCAACTTCGAAAACGGAGCAGTGCGGAATCGACACTACTACCACTAACAAGGTCTTCGAATAACCATATTGGATTTCTGCCATGATTTACAGTCGGGCAGAAACCACTACTAATCGCACAGACAAGTCGTGATTCCAAAGACTGTGATTTAAGAGGCAAACACGACCCGTGAGAAGTAAATGGAAAAAGATCGAAGTTTATTTCGTAAGCAGCCGGGAATCCACGAAATTCAGCGAAAGCGCGCGAAAGGGACTTTCTGGTTTCGCAGCGGCGTTAAAAAAGTCGCACTCCGCGCCGGTCTCGAACACGGAACTTAGCGCGCCCGCAGCGAGTGAGTTACAGCTCCAGCAACAGCATGAGAGGGAGAAACGGTGACGCTACCACCACCGCGTGCGGTACACAGCGTTCGGCGAGGAAATCGACCAGCTGCGCCGCGTCGGCGGCGGTTGTTTCGGCGGGGCGGGCGGGCGGGCAGGAAGGAGGGCGAAAAAGGAACCAGCGGCCGCCGCCGCCGCCCCCGCCGTCGCCGCCTCCGGCCACCCCGCTTCCGGCGTTATCGACGCCACAGTCGCTGCCGCCACCACTGCCGCCTCGCCAGCCGATAACGAGGTCGCTGTAAACGCTGTTTACCCAAGTTTAATTTCAGTTTATCTTGGATGAGCCCGCGCCGCCGGCTGTATTGAGAACAAGCACGCCCTCCGCCCAACCCCGCCCCCGCAGCTGGGCGGGCCCGGCGCCGCGCCGCGCCGCGCCGCGCTGCGCAACGCCGCAGTCGGAAAGTCATCTGCCATTTGCATATCCTGACGCGTGCCGCTATTGAGAACTGCTATGCAAATTCCCTCTTGTGTAAACAGCGTTGCCTCCCGCCGGCGCCGCCGGCGCCCCGCCTCTGCCCACGCGCATGCGCGGCGGGGACGGGGCGAGGGAGGGGGAGAGACGGGGACGTGGTGAGGCGAGGGACGGGGCGTGCTTGACGGCGGGCTGTCTAGATTGGAAGCGTCTGAGGAGCAGCCGCGACACGGGGGAACCTGCATAGAGAACACTCCACGAGGGGAGGATGCTGCGGCAACGCCGCGCTGCCTCGGCTTGCGAAAGAATCATCGGGTTTCCATTAAAGATGGATGGAACGGCACCTCTCAATTCGCGGTGAAGGGCGATTATGTATCCAGAATATAAAAAAGTTGAAAAAGGAACGAGTTAAAAGCAAATATGTTCTGCAAGAACTCGCAGCTGCCTGATTGTGTTAGTCTTTTAAACTTTTGTGTGTACCATGATCATTTCTCCTCCACTATAACCTCACTATAATCTCAATCTCTTCAGGAAACAGATCCTTGCCTTGTTTAAAAACAATAATGAATACTTCAATTTAAGCCTCATATATAAGACCTTGACCGGTCGTAAGTAATCCCCAATACAATAGCCCATTATTACTTGTTCCGCTCGACAACACACAACTTTTATCACAAACATTCTCAATTGTTTCCGAGATAATCGTTATTGTCATTTTCAGTGCGTCGTGTAAACACACAACCGAAGACAAAGCTGTATTGTAATCGGTTATCAGAATCTTCGCGTACGTCCTGCAGCCTTGGCTTGCTGATCATGCACGGCCGACGCGAGTATCTGCACCTGTAGAGCGGAATGGAGCTGGTTGCCTCGTTCGTTAACACTTGCCTGGCAAAAGGACTCGCGCCGCTCCCTCCATACCCGGCACGGCGGGGCCCCCACCCTCACATCCACTCCAACCCCTCCCCTCTCCAGCCCATCCCCCCCCTGCCATCCCATCCCGCGGCTCGTCTCGAACGCTGCTACTTTGACAGGCAGCTGAAGCGTAAGGATAAATGGCGCACGTATAAAACACGGGTATTCAAATAAGTAGAAATACTTGCGCAGTAGTTAAGTGAGGGTTGTGCATCACGGTAAGCTTTAGTTATATTTTGGTATAAAATGAGTGAGAAATTTGGTGCCGGCTAGACTCAATGATGTTGCTGTTAATCGCGGAGGTCGAAGGCACCCGAGACTCGCCGTCGACTTGGAAATGCTTGAGCGAAGCGAGACAAACTGGCTGTATCAAACTGCCGATTTTTTAAAGCTTACTTATCGTAACCCAATTGTCTTCACAAGGATATTTTTCAATCATCATCATCCATTAAACATCGCATTCTACTCGTGTTCCGTCTATCCATTTACCTTGTATGTCCCCCCCCCCCAAAAAAAAATAACTCGCGTTCCGGACAGCCGCAGAGCTACAGGTTCATAAACAATCATCCCCCCTTGCCTTTCCATTTCGACCTGGCGTATGAGGGGGGCGGAGAAAACAAAAGGGGGAAGACTTCTTGCGCGTCGCGCCTCGTGCCTCCCAGCGCTCCCTCCCGCGCTGCCAGGCCGAGGAGGCGGAGGCAGTGATACGGCAGGGAGAGGAATCCCGTAGTTTTTATTCAACAATTTTCTGATACAGCGTACATAGCCACTTCGCAGAATTGTTTGCTTGCACAATGTATACAATAATATACAGACAAAAATAAGAGGGAGGATGACCCCACTGGGCTCCTCTACAAGAAATCAGGTTGGGGTGCTTGGGAGTTATTGCGGTGGTTTGTGGAATGGGTGAGATAACGGCGCTTATGATATGGAGAAAGCGTAGGAGTTACGGAGGACAGAATTTATCTTTTGGGAATCTGCACTGGATGCGGTTTAGATGAGGATGAGTGGGGTTTCCTAGTGAGAACGAATGCCGTATGAGAGAGCGGCTTCGCAGCACGAGGAACCTTTCGTTGCCGCGCTCTCCGACACGCTCCAGGGGATCACAGCCTACAGCTTCGACCTTTTCAGGAGACCTTTCTCGCCGACAGGTGCATAATCATCTTTACAATGTTTTTTTTTTTACGAAAATAGAAGAAAAACAAAACAAAAACAACTTTCAATCGAATTGAAAGTGAAACTGTACAACCGGATTTGAATGGCTAAGAAGTCGCGTTGGAGCTCTTATCAAGCTGCCAAAATGAAAATTCTAATTTGTAAATTCAACCAGAAAATACACTGAAAGTGTTATCAAATTTGTGAACACGAACGTCGTAAGACTTTAATGTAAGTGTTTACATAATGTAAAAATGCCACAATGTTCTCCAGAGTTTCCAGGGTAACTGCTAGTTATTGATTCTATGTTCATATTTCATAGTCCCAAAAGAGAGGTGAGCGAATGGTACTGCTATAGAAGTATTGTATTATTCAACATGACAATGAACTTTTACTTGTTGAAAATTACACTCAAGTATTGATTTAATCATAACAGAAAGTTTGATTCATCTTATTTTTCCCGCACTCTTCTGATCGTACTTGTTCGGCAGTTTTTGTTGTCCGTAGCGCAGCTAAACTATGATGAAAAACACGATTTGAAGCTAAAGAACTGGAACGCTCCTTGAACACAGATGAAAGCTATCAACGATTCAAGATTCAGCGCACGACCTACATCCTTCCCCGTCCCTTCATCCCTTTCCCACCATCCATCCATCCATCCATCTACCCATCCCTCTCCCTCCAACCACCCATCCCTCTCTTTCCACCCATCCATCGAATCTCCCTCCTTCCATCCCATCCCTCACTCTCCATCCATTCCTCTCCCTCCATGTCAACCCGCTCCTTCCTTCCCATCCCTCTCCTTCCATCCATCCCTCTCCCTCCATCCATCCATCCCTCTCCTTCCATCCTTCTCCCTCCATCCATCCCTCTCCCTCCATCCATCCCTCTCCCTCCATCCATCCCTCTCCCTCCATCCATCTCCCTCTCCCTCTCTCCACAAATCCAATCGCGGCACTTTTCTTCTATGATGAAATGGCACTCGTCAAGCAGCCTGTAATAGCCCAACGACGCTGCGACGGAGCGAGGGACGAACGACCTCCCGAGTGCGGTTTCGCGGCGCGCGGGGCGTGGCACGGGCGGGGGGGGGCGACTGATTTTGACGTCACGGCCGCCCCCACCGCGCGCGCGCTCGCTCGCTCCCATCGAGCGGGGGCGAAGGGGCGATGGGCAGTGGGCGAGGGGTTTAATGGCCGTTGCTCATTTGTGAACCGCCGGCGAGGGCGAGGACGAGGGCGTGGGAGGGGGTGGGGGTGGGGTTCAAAGCGCGTCGCTTTGTGCGCAACGAGGGAGAGGCGGAGGCGGTGAACGCCGCGGGGGCTAGGGGGGACGGGGAGGAGGTGGGGAGCGGACGAGGGGTGAACAGCGCAGCGAAGGTCAAGCGCAGCCGCGGTGAATGCTAGCGCAAGCGCGGCCATCACGCGAGTCCCCCACGAACGCGCTATCGCTCCTTCGGAAGATGCAGGCAGTTGCAAGGGTCGGCTGTACCTAATACGAATCGTACAAGTTAGTTAGTTAGTTAATGCCTTATTTTACGTGGCGAGACTCGGGCCAACAGGCCCGCTCTTCCGTCTAAACACGCAAATTCTGCTACACTCCTTTCACCACCTAGCGAAGAAAGGAGTATTATCTTGGGCGACGAAACAGGCGGATCTCAATTTTGCTCAGAGGCTTCTTTTAGGCTTGAGGATCTTTTACATGCAGTAAATCTACTAACATGGGACAGCCGGCTTTACTTCCCCTCCGAAGGAAGGCGTACGAATGATTTTTTCGCCCTTAAAAATCCACGGCTTCGATCGGGATTGAATCCGCAAACTCGGGTACAACAGTCCGGTACGCTGACCGTTGCACCACCGAATCCGCAAAACTGATAACAGCGCACGTTTTTTTTATATACAGACATCACGGGCAGGGGCGGATCCGGCCGATTTCTTAGAGGGGGCATCGATTTTTGTTGAATAATAAACATATTTGAGTGAAAGTTTCCGGGCTGGTAGGCCGTGGTCCAGATGGCATCGAAGAGCCAAACGTTTCGTCCACGTCTGCGGTGGACATCTTCACTGACGCTCGTCAGTCGCTAACCAGTCGCCGACCCGGGGACTACCCCCACGACGCTGCCGCCACTGAAGATGTCCACCGCAGACGTGGACGAAACGTTTGGCTCTTCACTGCCATCTGGACCACGGCCTACCAGCCGGGAATTTTTCATTCATTTTGACTCCGGTCGTGAAAGCCTACGATGCTAAATAAACATATTTGTTATATTGTATAGTTTTATAGTATGTAGATACTATACAATATTACATTTAAATAATTATATAATTCTATCATAATTAAATATTTAGATAAAGTTTGGCAAATAAAAAGGTAACAAACGTTTTCCTCTAGACCATTTTGGGGGGGGGGGGCATAGCCCTCCAGGATCCGCGGGTCACGAATCACAAAACAGGCCAGGCCAGAGATTGTTTCTACATTCAAAAGCAGATTAGCATCGCTTCGCGAACTGGATTCTACTGCCAGTCCTATGAAATGGATCTCCAGCATTTAATGCTTCGGAATAGTCAGTTCAACCACTGTGGTTCGAAGTTAGCGTGGTTTCAGTTCTTCCGATGTCTCTAAAAATAATATCGTAAGAATTGATACTAATACCTCCGAAAAGCATGAGAGAAAATTAAAATGCATTCGCTGACACAGAAATTAAAAATGAGGGTATACACGTCGACGGTAAACGTTCAACTCACAATCACCAAATATCGAAACGCCGGCACTGTTCTTTTACTATGCATTCAGTTAACCTCGCAAAACACCAAGTTTTAATCAAAGAATAATATGTGTAAATAATTTTTCTTTCAATAGAAGTTCTAAAGTGCACTGATGTTGAATTCCATCAATATAAATAAATTATTTTCGCGAAAAATTTGTCCAATTCACTGGAGTACGAAATCCCCAGCTTGCCTCCAAGTTTGCCAGCATTCGTGAAATGAATGAATGACTCAACTATCAGGCCCCCAATTTGGTTTAGCATGCCTGAATGTCAAAATAATAGATCACGTGACTGTTCTAAGTATACCCGGAATCATAATTCTGTAGGGCATGGCACATTCAGATATCTTAACATGTATGGGTACCTGTACTACCGTATCCGCCGTCATGAGCTGGGTAAAGACGAGTATTCAAAAAAGCGTGATTAGTAATCACTGCTCTTAGTCTTGTACTTCAGAAAAGGACCTCTTCTTAGCCTAATTGCAAGAGAAAAAAACTGGAACACCGAAATCAGGTCTCCTTAATAAACATCTTCATTTTATCTTAATGCAAACTCAACTTGCCATCCACAATAAAAATACTTTCTGAAAGACGACAATATTGCATAATTTCCAACAGTTTACGTGAAGCCGACTCCATTAATTTACCTGTTGAAGACATTAAGACCTTCACTGAGCCAACAGCAACCGCGCAAACGCTTCTACACAAGAGCTCATCCCGAACAATAAACAGCAGAGGCCAAGAACACTCGAAGAGGAAGAGGCCTCGAGGCGAGCGGCGCCATCTGATGAGCAACGGAAGAAGAGCGCTCGCTAATTGCCCCTGGGAGAAACGCCCTCCCCCCTCCCCCCCGGCGGCAGAGACAGACGCCAGGTGGAAAAAAATGCCGGGCGGCTATGGAGACGGAACTGTTGCCAACGCTGTAAAGGACTGTGGAAGGGTAATTAAGGATGTTTGCTGGCAAATATTTTAGGAGCGCGGGCCGCTGTGTGGCCTGGAAATAGCCTATTAGATCGCATGCGAGTGCTTTCGGGCGGTGCACTCGGCGCAGAGATTGCAAAACATGACGCACGAGCTGCCTAATTTACATGCACACGTCACCAATGATCTCTGTGCTCTACGTTCGCTGCATGCTTTGGAGATCGCAGACCTACGAAGTGTGTCGTAAATGGCAAATATATTTTGGCATTTTCAAACACGGCCATGGCTTAGAATTCACCTTGCAACAGCAATTTAGCAATTAACTAAGGAGAGAAAAAACACGTGATGCTAACGGTCGAGTTACTACGTCAACTATTACTCGTACGTACAGTAAACTTCTCTTAACCGAAATAATGTTTAACCGAATCGGCCAAAAAAAGAGACAAGAAGAAGAAGAAAAATAAAAAGAGAAGTACAAACTATTTTTTCCAAAAACGTGTATACTTTCTACAATTGTAACAATAGTAAGTGCATGTTCACTTACATTTAAAGAGCAAAAATTCATTATGTGAGCTGAAGTAATTTTTCTTTTACCTCATCATTAAAAAATTGACACTTTCTTCTTAACCGAAATTTTGGTTATCCCTAAAGACCCTGTTCCCCTTACTACGGTTAACAGAGGTTTTACTGTAGCATACGTAGGTATTGCATATATCTATACAACGATATGTTTTGGAATTGACATAACGATGTTTTCTTTTCTTGGGTATCGCCACTGAGTCTACTAGTTTCGGAAAGTAAAAGCTTTTTGGAATATTTCAGATACTAGTGGAAGTATCGCAACGAGATTATCTATGCACGCGTTATGCTCCTATTGCTGCTTACGCTGAAAGAGCAGGAAATCACGAGGGTCATTATCCAACATTGAATTGATTATGAATGATGGATTTTGGAGGTGACGGCGTTCGAGGAACTTCCAGTCAGCTTTCGACCGAATTCTATTCTAAAGTAATTGGTTGACAGATTTATATCATTACGATTAATGAGACAGATGTCACGGCATCAATTTTTTTATTTGGAAATTCGCGACGGTGCGGAGGTCATTCCAAGGACTGGAATGCAGTCAATCCTGGAGAGAGAAAAAAATCTGTCAACAATTTTATGCACTATACAAAACGTTTCTCACTCAATTCGTGCATCACCGTTCACAAACCGGGAGCGGTAGCTCCGTGCATCAACTGATGTCACTGCAGTGCCTCTGATCTGGAGGTCCTAGGTTGGAGACCAGACAGTGGCAAGACCTTCGACACTAAATAGCTAGGACGAATTCAGTTGCTGTCTGGAGGAAAATTCTAGCGGCTGACTGCTCTGATCGATAGTTTTCCGTGGTTTCTCACCAGGCGAATGCCGTGGCAGTACCCTAACAAACGGGCCACGGACCGCGTGCGATCTGCCCTTCCTCTTCCTTGTCCTATCCCCTCCCCTCCCCTTACACACACACTTACACTAACATGCACTACACTACCACATATTCTGGGAGACCGGTCGGGAGCTTAGAGTTTGTCCCGTCTGGGGCGCCCCGTTGGTGGGAGAGTCCTGGTTAGGGGGAAAACCCCACTAGCCGACGGCAGGTCGGCGCCGGATCTCCCGAGGAAAAAAACATGCACTACACTAACGGGACTAATGACCAAAACAGTTGACGTGCCCGGAAACACGAAAAAATCAATCAATCAATCAATCAACCGTTCACAATCGAAACGTCGTTTCAATGAATAACGAATTCCTTGCACTCGAGATTAGCAACGCGATTCTCAAGATTGGCGGCCGCTCCCGTTGGAGAGCAGCCTTGGGAAGGCGTCACGTGCGTATTTACACTATGGCTTACGCTGGCGTCCCGCGCGCACGCCGCCAACTCCCTCTGTTCATCGCCCGGCGCCGCGCCGCGCCGCGCCCCGCTGTCTGGCGCCGAAGGGGAAGGCCGTTCTGCCCGCAGGGGGTGCGGGAGGCGAGCGGGGGAGGGAGCTCCGCACTGCGGGCGCGGGGCACAGGAGCAGCCCCGTTGTCATGGAGACGACCCTTTTTCCCGGGCGGCGAAGACGGCGGAGCGCGAGTAACGAGGACGAGGGAGGGGGGACTCGTCTCCGTCCGAAACGAACATTTTGGGTTTTAGAAATTTTCCAGTTTACGAGCTTCTGTAGATGTTTTTAGCTGCTTATTTTTATCCCAATGGGTTTAGTTTTCAATAAATGAAGGTCCTAATAAATAGACGGGGAAAGGTGGCTCGGGGCATCAAATAATGTCACAGCAGTGCATCTGACCGGGAGGTCCTAAATTCGAGACCCGAGGCTCTTCGACTCTAGCTGTTCAGATAGGTCGAATTCAGTCGCTATCTGGAGGAGAGTTCTAGCGGCCGGCTGCTCCGATCGGTAGTTTTCCGTGGTTTCTCCGCTCAACAAGCGAACGTCGCAGCAGTACCTTAACAAACGGGCCACGGACCGCGCGCGATCTGTCCTTCCTCTTCCTTGTCCTATCCTCTCCCCTTACACAAACACACTAACATGCACTACACTATCACATATGCCGGGAAAGCGGTCGGGAGTTTAGAGCTTGTTCCGGCTGGGGCGGTGCCCCGCTGGTGGGAGATAATTGAATGCGGGAAACCCCACTTGCCGACGGGAAGGTCGGCGCCGGATCTCACCATTAAGCGCGGGAATATTGCCACCACCCTCCGACGAAAAATCACGCACTACACATTACGGGACTAATGTCCTCAGCAGTTGACGCGCCCGTAATTATCAAGCAATCAATCCAGCTTATGAGCTTATTTAGCATATTTTAGTTTCTTTATTCTACTGGGTTTAATTTTCAACGAATGAAGTCCCTAATTAACAGTTTGGGGATGGTTTTCTCCTCGTCATTCAAAGTTATTTAGATTCAATCTTTTTTACTTTATCTTATATGTAGTACAGAGAAAGTCATGTAATGCCGTAAAAAATCGATGTAAAGATTAAGAAAGAAATACAAGTTTTGGAGGTTTCTGATACAGAAAAAGTGTTTTGCAAAATTACTGTTTGTCCATCTGCCCATTCCAGATCGATCCCGATAAACACAATGCCTTGTGAATCTGAAACATATCTATTAATTTTTGGGGACATTTTAACTTGAAGCCCTCAAAATATATTCAAAATTTTCTAAAAAATATTCCATTTTTTTTCAATGAGTGTAAATTGCATTTATAAACATGGTATAATTGCAATTTTCATTAAAACCCACGAATTTTCAGAATAGTTATACTTTTGTTTCGTTTTCTCCTACTACAACATTATTGCAGGTAAGTAATTTTTCTGAATAAAAAGTAGTATTAAAAATTACATCTTTAAATTATATATCATATACATTTCCCCCCAAAATGAGTAGTTTCCGGGTAATTGAGTTAAAGAATATCCGCAAACTCGTAATCAAGATTTTCTTAAAAAAGGATTTTTTATTCGTAGCGTGCGTTTCTTCTGGTTGCTGAGTGCAGAAATGTACGTGTGTACGTTGTCTAGTTAAAATACCAGTTCGGACAACTATTTTTGCGCGTTGGGAACACTAGCAGAGGTGTGTTGAATCAATCCATCTCCAAAGAATGTAATCCCCAGCTGGTTGTGAAAACGATTTGATTTGATTCGATTTGATTCGATTTGAAAGTGAAAAATTTTTGCGAGGATTTAGTTAATTATATATTACATACCATTTACAAACATGAAAAAGGATACGAAATTATGCTGCAATTAGTTTTCTATTTGGAGACCGCAGTGCGAGCCGCCATCGCAAGCGAGTGCGCGTGTGTCTGTTGAATATAAGCGTAGTCGCAAGAACAAAGGAACCACAATCATGCTCTGTTTCGACATTAGTTATCGTTTCGTGCAGCTGTCAAGCACTTTATTGTTAACGGCCGCTAGAAATATTCTTTGCGGCTAGGCGCAACATCCGTTCATGCGGCCTTTTCTTGGGAAAGGACAGAATGCAGTTCATTTAAATTCTGTAACTTTGTCGATAAGTAGTTCGTTGTGAACATTAATTAGTATATAATTTGATTATCATTCAACCGACTGAACAAGTAAATATACATTCGTATTTCCGAAACGAAGAACTTCTAGGATGAAGTAAATATTATTTACAACAAATCATTCCTCTGAAACCTCGTTTCAGATGAACAACCGAATTTATTTCTAACATATTAATGAATGTAATTCTTGACACGACAAGGAAAAAGTATCACAAACTGACATGGTAAAATTCGTAAGTGGTAATGCGATAAAGGTGGAAATACAGAAATGAGATCGTAGAGATATGAGGGATATGCGGAATGAAAGCCGTTTGCCCGGTAGAAATTCTGTCTCGTTTAAATGAGCGAAATGTCAGATGTTATTAAGTGCGGTTCATTCATCCCACCGAGCCATGGTTGAATGAACGTGATGGAGCTAATCAGACAATTTGCGTGAACAACACACTTTGATCGCATCAACTCTCGTCTTTCAGACAGTCGTTGCACCAATTCGTTGTCACTGCACTGAATGGTGAGAACATTTACTAATGTAGGGAGAGAGGTGAAAGATCGGGAAGAGGAAAGAAAAAGAGAGATGAAGAAAGGGAGGGAAGGAGAGAGAAAGGGTGAAGGAGGGGAGACAAGGAGGGGAGAGGGGGAGGGGAGGGGAGAGTGGAAGGGGGAGGGGAGAGATAGGGAGGGGGCGAGGGGTGGAGGGAGAGAGGGAGGGGAGAGATGAAGAGGGAAAAGGAAGGGGAGAGAGGAAGAGGAAGTTGGGGCAGTCCTAGAACTTTCGGCTTCGGCTTGTCTAGAAATTCTTGACAAATGTGTATACCACGGAGGTGTGTATTCTGTACTACACCGAATCCTTTCCTTTGACTTTCCTTTTCTTGCAAACGTCGTTTACAATTTCAACACGCTTTTGATTATTCATTTTTCTCAGCAGAATTTCACTATTCTCTGGTGTTCCAAGTGAAATCTTCTTTTATACCTATCATTCTACGGTCCAATATCGTAGAAATGTAACCAACCAGCTTAAAATATATTAAATTTTACACGACCTCGGTAACAGAGACTTCAGATCGGTTTCTGTCAGATGGCTTCAACCCTCTGTTACATGACGGAGGAGGGCGATTTACTCCTTGTCTTGGTCTTCTTCCAAACTCGCCACGGCCAAAGTCATAGGAAAAACACAGAGAGCGAGTAAGAGCTATTCATTCCGAGAGAAGGTGGTCGATGCCGGAGGTAGGCAATTTTGGACCCGGGGCAATGTTGAAACTTAGCTCCCCCCCCTCCCGAAAAAAATGTGAAAGTTGTATCAAGAGACTATACGTGTTATTTCATTACAACAAATAACATAAAAATACAAATAACAATAAATATGAATTTAAGTAGAACCTTTTTTAATATTAACGTCATTTGATTCATATCACAGAGTCCTACCTTATAAATTACGAGTCAATGACTATAATCACATTTAAGTTAAAAAAATAATTGAAAATTTTATGAAATATTAGACTACTGTACGGAGACTCATAACATTACGATAACAATTTTCTCGAGTTCTAATTTCTTTTTTCGATTTTTTTACTATTTTTCCCCATTAGGCCCATCATTGAGCCCCTTGACTTGCAGGGCCCCGGGCAATTGCCTGGTCAGCCAATGACTAGCGCCGACACTGAAGATGGTGCTACGTCTACAGCGAAGTTGAAGAAAGCAAGAGATACATTAAGAAGGCAAGAGAGAATGGAATGGGACACGCACAAAGAAAGTGACAATGGAAGATGAAAAATCGAAATATGAGACAGATTATTAAGTATTAAGCAAAAGAATTGGTGAGTTAATAAAATGTATAAATGAATGAACGAACGAAATGAACAATTAATAAGAGAATAAAGAGGAACAAGGGAACAGATAAAGGACAGGGAGAAAAAGGGAACAAGAATAGGCAGTCTGAAAATATCAACAAAATTAAAGGAATTATCAGCTATTCATTGGTCAGCTGCCGATACGAATTTCATAATTACAACGAAATAACGATTACAAATTCATACCAACTGCAACTAAATTTTACATCATACATCCAATATTGAACATAAAGTTGAAGCCCATGAATGAAATTAAAGTACATTAAATTTTCAATGGAAGTATGAAACAAATTGATTTCACTGATGCAAATCAAACTAAATTTAGTGATTGCTACATAGTACGGCAAACAAACATAAAACACTAAGAATACAAATGTCCTGTAAACGGGCGCATGCTTTATTTTGTGCAATCGTGACAGCAGTGTCATGTAATGTGACGACGTTGCGACAAGCCTGGAACGGAGCCATTCCGCGGGTATGATGCGGCGCAAATCGGAATGCGCGAAAAGCGGAAACAACTGCGTGGTCGCACGGCGTTACAAACAAGGACGAAAGGACAGGTGGGAGGACGAAATGACAGGATACTCAAGGAGAAAAAGACAGGTATCCGTAACAACGAAAATATCGATTATTTTGCATCTGGCAAAGCTAGAAAGCCTACTCTCGAAAAAGCACTCAAATTAATTAAAATAAAGTCCATTCAATTTTACAATTTTATCCTACTCCATTCTTTCGTAACCCTCTCTGTGTTGGAGATTGCAGAAAAGGCATAGGGAACTCTAGGACATCTCTCGGGCAAGAGATATCTCGATGAAGACACTTCAAACAGCGTTCGCTTCATTCAAGCCAATGAACTGACAATGGTATCATGAGCTACTTCACGTCTGAACCTTCACAAAATGTGATTACGGGACTTTTTCAGTCACAAACAAAACACCGAAAAAGTAAATACGTTCACATCGAATTCTTTTTAGATCTATAAAAATATCGATTTTTAAAAACATAGAAATCGATACTGCATCGCCGTCGAAACACAGCAGCACCATCGAGCGTTTGGCCCACTGTGCCGCGCGCAAACACACATCTGCGGACAGGCCGGGGTCAGCATTGGCTCGGCGGAATGTTGGCTACAGAGGAGCAAAGGCGTGGAGCGGAATGTTATCGACGTTCCTTTCACAACTGCTCGGTGACATGTTTGCGTTCGCGCTTATTTATCTTCACAATCTTTAGACTCAGAGCTCGGTGAATTACGAGTGTTTACACAGCGCTTCCAAGTGTATGCTAAATGTTTCCTTCGACAAAATATTTTACGAAGTTCGTTTCTCACAAACAGGTTACATCGTCACTGCGTATAATCACAGGTGATATACAATGAAGCACAAGGTCTCGCAGAAAATTCGCAAAGAACTATGTCACCCAGACACGAACATTGACTAAATATCTACTCTTTAACATTCAAGTTCTAACTCTAAGGAAGTTTTACTGCAATTTAAATGACTTCCCATCGGATAAATAATGTTATACTTAATGTTATATTTAACTCGCTACTACGAGGGTACTCCCCAGACCAAAGTAGGAAGAAAATGTTCACGATTAGATTACACATGCGAAAGCAGAAAACTAATTACTTACTCATTCTCATAACGTAAAAATAAAATGGAAGGCTAGAAAACAAACTGACCTGAACGAACTTGTGCCATTTCGTAAACTATGATGAATTCAGAAAGAATACAGGAAATAGGCACAACAGTTATCGAGTGGCTGTTCACTATCTCGTCTGATACCAAACCACCCACCACACAATCCAATTTTGGAAACACTATCCCTCAGGTGAGGAAAGTGTAATTTATATCACTGAACCACATTAATTAAACATAAATAATTATACTAAACACAAATCATTTACAAACAATATACAATACATTAATTAGCGTAATTATTTATTCACTGAAATCCAAACTGAAATACATTTTGAAGAGAAACTAGATGTGATTTGAAATTTTGTAATTATCAAATAAGAGAGAAGGACACGTTTTTCTTACTTTTTATTTAGTAATTTATTAAAAGGGGTTCTTTCTGAAAACTCAAACATACTTTTAACAATGTAATATTTTAATTATCCCAGAGTTCTGAGAAAATATACATCATTTTCCCAACCGTAATGCATATACACCGTATTCATTTAAACGGGGGTTACAAATCTTTAGACCTTGATTTACATTTTTAGAGATGAAGCTCTTCTGAGTGTCCCATTCAGTTGCAGGAATAGCTACAGATGTGCAGATTTTTTAAATTAAATATGAAATTTACTATTTATATTCTCAAGAATTTAATTACACGGGTTTAAGGCTTTCTGTTTGATAACAAACGCTTAGCAATACATAACAGAAGGTTTATCGGATCTATGTAAATTCCGTGGTGGTAGCAGATTGTGCAGAATCTATTTAATGTAACGCACAGTACAGAGAGGTTGGAAGTGACGCGAGATATTTTCAGTTTTAAAATAATGTCTAAAAATGGGCGGAATGTTCGTGCAAATCCAACTTGTATTACTAACAGTTACTAATAATATAAATTATATATATAACTAATAATATATTATACAATGTTTAAAATACATTATTAATAATATTAAATGAGTATTATGTCTCTAATATAATGTTCCAAAAGATAGTATCTTCCCGTGCTGTGGTTTCCGGTTTCGATTCCCGGTCGAGGCAAAAATATAGTTGTAGCTTTCCTTTAAAATCGTCCCAGTTTCTGTAGCTGTGTGACGAAGAAAAGCTCAAGCAGGCGAATCTTGCCAGTTACGGTGAAGAGAATACGTCAAGTTCGCCTCATGTCGCTCTTACCCCCAAGCATGGGAATTTAACGAGGCCCAGTCGCCGGTAGCGGACTACCGACCCAATAACGCCAAATACATATTTAAAATGAGAAACGAGAGAATGATCGGAGTATCGACTCGGGGAGGTTCGACATAAATGCCCATCCTGAGCAGTGCAGGCGCTGGCGGCAGCGCGGGGCGGCGAGCCGGGGGCTGAGTGGCCCGCTGGGGCGGCCGCCGGTAGCGCGCGGGCGTCGGGTGTAGGTGTGGGTGTGGGTGTGGGTGTGGGTGTGTGCGCGCGGGCGCCACGCTTCATCGTGCGCTTCCTCGCGCTCGTTTTGCTTGCAACCGCGCCCCCCCCCTCGGGATGACGAATGGCTCCGCCGCCGTGTCGGATCGCGTATTCCTTTCTCGTCTCCCTCGCGGCGCGGGGGCGGGGGCGGGGGCGGGGGCGGCAGGGCCATTAGCGGCGCCCATTATCGCGGCGCGCCGAGCGACGGCGGCGGCAACCAAGGCGACGGAAGCGCAGCCGCGGCCCGCTTTGCAACAGGCAGGGTCCAAACCGGCCGTATGACTGGGAGGTGCTAGGGATCGAGTCCCAACGGAGGCAGGATTTGCAACACTAGCTACGGAGCTGCGTAGATTTCAACCGCGATTTCTGTAGGAGAATTCCAGCGGTCTTCAATCGGTAGTTGTCTGTGATGTCTCCGATCAACACGAGGCAAATGCCGGAGCTGTAACATAATAAACAGGACACGGACAGCGCGGGATCTTTCCTTTCCATTCCTACCTCAATTCACTGAAAATGATATTACGCTGTTTTCAGGATTCATGAACCACTGACAAAGTGACGAATCTGTCCATTTCCAGCTTATTTTTGAAGCTTAATATAGCACTGAATTTTGATCATATGAATTTAACTTGAATCAATAATACTTTTTTGCATAATTTCATATTGATTTTGCTGATATTCTAGGGACTAGACTTGTAACCATCTTCGCCATAATAATCGAAGCGGTAGAGCGCGCAGATTGATGAGGCGATCTGGTCGATCTCGCCGACGCTGGCTCTCTTGGATGCTGCCTGCGCCTCCGAAAGGCCGACCCCTCCGCCGAGTCTGGGTTGAAAGATGGCCTTGGCTGACTCGGGGCGGGAGGTAAGAGCGGAAAATTGCATTGTAAAAACGACGCCGCCGCCGCCGGCCCTCTTCGTCTCGCTTCACCTCCGCTCCCTTCGCTCCGCTCCCGCCGCCGCCGTTCTACTGAGGCGCCGCCCCTTTCGTCTCTCTTCACAGGCTCGCCTCCCCCCCGCCCCTTTCGAGAATTCTAGCGCCCGGCTGCTCTGATCGGTAGTTTTCTTTCATTTCTTCTATCAACGCCAGGCGAATGCACGAGCAATACCCTAACAAACGGGCCACGGACAGCGCGCGATCATTCCGTCCTCTTCCTTGTCCTATCCTCACCCCCTTGCACGCACACTCACTTACACCAACATGCATTACACTACCGCACATGCCGGGAGACCGGTCGGGGACTTAGAACTTGACGCGGCTGGGGCGGTGTCCCGCTGGTGGGTGATACCTGGTTGGGAAAATCCCGCTAGCCGACAAGTCGGCGCCGGATCTCGCCATCCAGCGGGAGAAGACCACTGTTCCCTCTCGAGGAAAAACATGAACTAGACTTACGGGACTGTTGACCTTACGGGACAGTTGACGCACCCGGAATCACAATCAATCAATCAATCAATCCGCGCCCCTTCCCCCGCCCTGCGCAACGCTGCGTCGTTTGCTTGCGCGTGCGGCGGGTGAGTGCGGGCGTTTGCGCGGGAGCCGCAGGGATTGCGAGCGATGGCGGAGGGGCGCGGGCTGGGAGCGGCGGACGGAAGAAGCGGGAAAGGCGAAAGGGCGTGGCGGCGGTGGGGGGAGGAGGGGGCGAGCGAGTGCGGAAGTGCAAGGACGCGCGGATGACATGCCGCCGGACGGGGTCTCAGACGCCCGTGAAAAAGGAGAACTTTTAGTGAACGAGGCGACGGAGGGAAGGGGGAAAGGGTTCCACGCCCTGACCCCGCCCTCGCCGCGAACACAAGCGAAGGCCGGAGGCGACGGGCTCCTCGAAACGCCCCTGCAGGGCTGGGGCCTTTGTTCGTCCCGACGGTCGACCTTCTTGAGCCACCCGTCACACTCACAGCTGATTACCCCAGTCTATTTCAGCCGTAAAAGTAATCTAAACGCATTGAAACTCTACACTCATCATCAGCATTACGCAGGAAAACTCACAAAATTTGGCACCTTTCTCTCAGAATTTCAGGAAAAAGTCATTATGACAAAAGGTAAGAAATAGTATGTAATTTATGTTACATTTCTTCTAACCGGAGATTGTTTATTAACATTTTCATTCCCGTCTGCTCATGAAACTTGTACCAATTTCACAGAAGCCCTTGCATCGTCAAAACGATAGTGCGGTTTTTAATTGCCATCGCCCCGTTCCGGCAGAAATAAAAATGCATCTAATTCTGAATACATCAAACTCGTTATACACAACTGATAGCGATAATGAAAATAAATTGCCTCCATGATTCGAAGATGTTTTTATGGGTCGCATTCAGATTAGATATGCGCTTTGAATGTGACACTGACACGACTGCGACTGCAATATTGCATTTCATTTTTTTGTGACCAGCACAAACCAATTAAATAAAAACGCGTTTTTTAATGGCTTTAGGGTTTAATTAACTGGCACAAGAGATGAAGACAGTCGTGCAATATAGTTCCGCACGTCATTGATAGTTGTATATTCGTGCCATTTGAATACAAGTGTCAAATAAATAGTGCATAAGAATCTCTTGCTTAATTAATTTTCAATTATCCACCTAAAACTCACAGTACCCTCCAATTTCTAGAGCTTAGCGTATTTATTAGTAGAGATCAGATTCTTAAGTAATTATATTGTTTTTGTCTTTCTAGGTTGGGTTGTCACCATTGTGCTCTTGGCGAATAGGGCAATCCTAACACAATACGCAAATTTTTCATTAGTCATTACACAGTTTTACATATTTTGTACTACATTACATATTTTGAACTATATTATGCATTTTATACTGTATTACTTATTTTACCTTTATTTTGCCTTTATTTTATATATTCTTCAAACTTTTATTATTCTACCAATTTTCTTAGAATATATTTAGGGCAATATTTTTTAATGACTTTTCAATCATTTCTTACTTCACAAATGACATTTTTTCGTACATTTATTCAGAATTATGTGCTGGTGACGCGAAGTACCAAATGTGGATAGATGCAAGATGTATAAAATTCTCAGTGCTCTCCTCTCTTTAGGTGTGGAAATTATCAATGACGTTATGTTTCTTGACTCGAAGAAATTTACGAGAGATACTGGTTATCGCTTACCTGAAACATTACAATAACAAAGCTACAGTTATTATTTGTCAGTCATTGACTTCGCACGTTTTTACGATGGATATCACAGTACTCAAACACAAAAAATGTATTATTAAAAAACTAATTCAGTAGAAGAAGGAATATTTATTTTCAAAATTGGTTTAATATATATTTTATTAATCTCATTTCAAATTGTGTAAATTTAGTTTTTGTTTATAAATGTTCTATAAATAAGTGTATATTTTAACATTATTTATTTTATCACTTTTTACTTATCATTTTTGTTATATATTCTTACAATTTTCATTACTTATTTATGTACATATTTTTCCATTTCGTAATACATATTTTTCCGGACACCGGATTTATTTCGATAGCTTTGCTCACAGCGTGAAGGGTTGCAGCAGCGATGCACCCGAGTTCCCACTAGCGCCCCCCGCGAGCCTTCTTGGAAACCGCGTGCTCGCTGCGGAGACGGCGGCGTGGACGCCCCCAGGTCCACCGCCCGAGAGACTTCCGAGAGGTCGCAAATCGAGTCAGAGGCGCTCGTCACGTACTTGACTCCCCCGCGAGTGTTTATTCACGGCGCTCCTCAAATATTGCTGAGTCTGCTGGCGAGAAATGCTTTCGCCCGACGCAAGCGCTCCTGCGAAATTCAGAGGAATCGAGCGAGCGAGCGAGCTGCTTTCGTTTGCGCGCCAGACAAAAGAAAGGCGACGGAAGTGTTATTTTTTCGATTCTCGGAATCCGCTGGTCTCACCACCTTTCCTTTCCTGACTGAAAAAATCACCGTGGAAATTGAAACTACTATTTTACGCCAGTTAACTATAATTCAAGAGTCGACAAACGTTTTTTACTCGCGTGCCACACACTCAAATCTTCAATAACTCGTGGGTTGCAGGATGCATTTTGCTTTCTCACATATTACTTACGTAGTAAAGAGAAAATATTGTAATTCTGCGGAGGAAGTAGATGATTTTCAACAGAAAAAATTGTATTGTGGGGTTCTGGTATCGAAAAAGTGGATAAACATTGTTCCTAACACGTTTGGAAGAATCCACGATTGAAGGACCATTGATGCGGAAAAATCGTCGATCCGTCCGTCCGTCCGTCCGTCCGTCCGTCCACAATACTACCGTCTAAACAGTTCAGGCTATGTTTTCCAAAATTGATATTCCCCAATTGATCTGGACAAACTCGAGGTCCGGCGAGATAGAATCGTATATTTTGATTTTTTGGTGTACTTTACACGAAACTTCATTTTCAAAATTGCCTCAAAAAATCGCTCCATTTTTTTACTACAGTTTTACCTCGGATAGTGTAAACGAGGTGATGCTTAAAAACGGCGTAGGCTGACGCACGCACAGTCAATACTGAAACAAACCAACTGCGTTTGAGTTTACTGTGCATGTATCCAACAAGTAAAAGAAATGCGTGTTTAGTGTAGGTAAAATAAAAATATTACCTGATAGTTTTATTCACATTTTTATTCTGCCACCAAGTTACTATAAATTGCATAATTAACAATAAAATCTAAAATCTAAACATCATGGCCAAAACAGTTGAGGCCTTTCGAGTCTCGTGAGATGGCATCGCAGGCCACAGGTTGTTGACCTCTGCTCTAGTTACTAGTCATCACAAGATTCGTAACTCGTGAATAACTGCCCGATGCAAGTAAATGCTCATTACACGTTATCACAGCACTTAACGCAAATTGTAGTTGGTGCGGTTTCCTGCAAGGTTAATGGATTTGTTGTTGTACTTCTCTTATCTATTTGTGTTGGCAGGTTTCCAGGAATTTATATTCAGAAATGTTGGTTTCGTGTTAAAGAAATGTACAACGCCATAGAAAGTCGTCTGATAACTGTTCATTCGTAGAAAGTACTACATCGCAATGCCTGTATCTATTATTCCAGCTGTATGTTGTCGGATTCCAGAGAATGACCAAGGAGGATCCTGACCATTCACCCCACAAATTTTCTCCATTTCAAGCAGGGAATTCTCCACCTGAAGATGCGAGAACTAATTGGAATACGAAAAAACTGGAACATCAGACAAACGACAGATAGTTTAATGTCTTCGTTTAGTAAAGTCAGCATTAAATTGGTAGGAATTCATTTCGCTGGTGAATTTTTCTAAATGGGAAACTTATGTTTAATAATAAACAACATTACAAGCTGGAAGCGTGCGAGCACTTCGTAAATCGTTGTTTACAAAATGAAAATAGCTTCAAACTGAAGCCAAATATTAAACCCTGTATTATGCATCACTATATATTACAGGTGCGGAATTGTACGTTGGTAAACATTCCCATATCACTAAACGTTTATTTGCAAACACTACGAAGAAATACTTAGACCTGTGCAATTAAATTGCAAATAAAACCAAATATGCCATTTAAGTTAAATACTTTCGAATTCCTGCATGTTTCTTGCCACCTACAACACCCAATTAAGCCTCCAAAAATTTAATAGATGGTCATTGCAAGTTCTCGTACATTAAAGGCTTGATAATTTTTGTAAAGGTGGCTTCACACATTCACCATTCGGCGAGTACCGGGCTACCATTCACCTAATCTCGAGGTGCTCGGTTGATATTCCCTTCCTTTGATGCACCCGAAAGACCGATAGACTCTATGGATAAGTCGAGCACCGGATGTCGGATCTACTCGGGATGACGTACTCCCGAAGGAATCGAAAGAGGCCCAGTTGGAACGGGTTTCTCGGGCATCTGTGTTTCGACGCAACACCACTCGGCCCCTCCGCGGGCGAGGCGGGGGTCCTGGCCCGAACGGGCGGGGAGTCGCCCGGGCACCGAACGAGTTCCCGGCGTGCGTGCTCACGTGCGGCGGGCGCGCCGTGCCAGGCCTTTGTTGGGCCCGACGCCGCGCGCGCGTGAGGTCGCGACTCGGGCGGGATGACGGGATGGCACGCGCGTGCCCCGCCCCCTCCCGCCACCGCGTGACCCACGGCTCCCCGACGCCCGGCGCTGCCTCGGAGTCGAGCCTCCATTTGTTCCTTTTCACCGCGTGCCCGTAGTCGTTTTTTCTTTGTTGTCCTTTCTCTTTTAACCTTTTCTTTTATCTCGCCACCTCTCGCCGCGCCGGCTGCGGCTGCGGCACGCATCCATCGGAGCGCTTTACGGACCTATTACGGCGCCCGGGGCCAAGGACGCGCGGCGTGGGAGGGGCGGAGCGGGGCGGAGCGGGGCGGAGCGGGGCGGAGCGGGGCGGAGCGGGGCGGAGCGGGGGAGCGGGGCGGAGCGGGGCGGAGCGGGGCGGAGCGGGGCGGAGCGGGGCGGAGCGGGGCGGAGCGGGGCGGAGCGGGGCGGGGCGGGGCGGAGCGGGGCGGAGCGGGGCGGAGCGGGGCGGAGCGGGGCGGAGCGGGGCGGAGCGGGGCGGAGCGGGGCGGAGCGGAGGCGGGAGCGGAGCGGGCGGAGCGGGAGCGGGGCGGAGCGGGGGCGGAGCGGGGCGGAGCGGAAAAGGGCGGGGTGCGGGGCGGGGCGGAAAGAGGGGAAGGGGGCAAATAAAAACGCAGTGACCGGGCTGCTTCATGCCGCCCGCCGTAGAAGCGGAGGGGGTGGCAGAGGGGACGGCGGCGGAGGTGACAATGGCGCGGCGGGGCGCAGTGTAATACCCCGCGAGAAGTGGCGACATTGTGCCCGGCGCCCAGCGCGCCCTGGCCAGGCCTGGCCTCGCTTTCCGAACAATGGCGCCCCGCAAGCGGCGCGGTTTCTTCCCAGGGCCTTGACCCGCCCCGCCCCACGCGCGAGCCATCAGCCGCCCGCCACTGGGGCACCTACATCCTACAAAGAATGCGAGCCCTTCCCTCTGACATCGCTCATTACGGGCAATACCGCCGGAACTGAAATAAAAAAAAGAACAAAGAAAAAAACGACGTTTTCCAGAAAATGCAGTTCAAGATTGAGGTGTGCCATCACTCCCAAACAAATGGTTTGATTTCGTTGCATTTCTACATTTCTGTTCGGTAATCTCAAATATCACTCTGAGGTACTTCAAAACGCAAAATATGTTTTTATCGAAAAGCAACTTTAATAAATAAACAAAACTGCTATTTCATAATTACGAAGGCAATGCATTTAATGGGATTTTAGATGGAGGAATTCTTCGCCCTATCCGCTCAGAAACATTATTTAGCAAATGCGTTACCAACATGCTACATTGACACTTACGAGAGTTTCAATGTACATGAAATCAGTTTAATGACTTGATATTACAAGAAATAAATATCAGAAATATTTCAGAGAATATTAGTAAATTTGTCTTTGAATTTTACAATTAAATCACTTGTGATTATACTGGGAGAGGTGGCTCAGTGCATCAACTGATGTCCCTGCATTGCCTCTGACCGGGAAGTCCTAGGTTCGAGTCCCGACGGTGGCAAATTTTCGACACTAGCTTGTCAGCTAGTTCGAATTCAGTCGCTGTCTGGAGGAGACTTCTAGAGGTCGGCTGCTCAGATCGGTAGTTTTCCCTCGTTTCTCCGATCAACCCCAGGCGAATGCCGGAGCAGTACCCTAACAAACGGGCCACGGACAGCGCGCGATCTTTCCTTCCTCTTCCTCGTCTTTTCCTCACACACACTAACATGCACTACACTACCACACATGCCGGGAGAGGGTCGGGAGCTTAGAGGTTGTCCCGGCTGGGGCGGTGTCCCGATTGTGGGAGATCCCTTGTGGCGGAAAACTGACGGTAGGTCAGCGTTGGATCTCGCCATCCAGAGGTGGAAGATCACCACTACCTCCCGAAGAAGAAAAGCATGCACTACACTTACAGGATTAATGAAGTCGTTAGTTGATGCGCCCGAAATCACTAACAACCAACCTTCAAATTCCGACCGATCCATGTGGAATTAGTGGAGAGCAAAGTGGGTGCATGGCACTTTTTCTAAGCATTACGCCGTTCCCTCGCCTCCCATTCGAACATTGGTTCATCACACTCACATCAATAATCATAATCACCCTTCCTTTCATCCCAGGTATGAAAAATGGCTAGATATTGGAGTCAATAATATTTATCCTCATGCGGCGTGACTTCATCTAAAATTCCTTTTATGAATGGAGAAATTCGTCATGCAATATGTTCTTCTCATTGTACCAAAGTTAAAAAAAATCCAACAAAATACCTATTCTTTTCGAAGTAAAGATTTATAAATTAATTAATCATTTGTTGGTTGTTAATAATACGTGGATTACAATACGTTTTTGCTAATAATCCTTAAAACTTTTGTCTGACAAACGGTAAGTTTTTGTTTCAGAAATCTTCGTCCTCTTCCGCACGAACATGGCATGGCATAACATCCATTCATACTCTTAATAGTCTGTCATGGAATTAATAATGAAGAGCGTTCTTAAATGGCAACAACAAAGTGAGGTTTTATTGTTCAACTTGATGCTTGTAACCCTTATCTCGAAGTCCTTTAATCGAGGGCACCGTATAATTGCTTTCTAGTAGTAATTGTTTCATAACCGTTTCCAGAGAAGCTACGAACGTAATTCGTTCGCCCCCACACGAAGACAAAGAAACAAAACTTTCCGCTGTAATTCGTGCAGCCAGCCGTAAAGCGGGCACGACAGGCGCTCGGAATCCTGGGGCAATTTAACGGTATTCCCCGCCCAACGTCAGCCTGAATGCCCGTCGACGTAATCTGCACATACCCCGGCCCCGCACCCCGCGGCGCGCCGCTCCTTGCGTGCTCCAGACGCACGCTTACAAAGCTCGTATCGCCTTACCCGGTTTTTCCTTCCATTTTCTTCATTCAATGCCAGTAAATGAGATTCCTCTGTAAGACCATACCATTCAAAGAAATTCTGCACAATAGCAAAAAACGAAACTGGTACGCAAGCACTTACCAAAGAAAGATTTCATTTAGGTTTCAAAAATGAATCCCGGATATTACGACTGGATAATATGACAATTACAAAACTTTAAAACTATGAGCATCAGTAGTAGCCCCGAAATATGAGTAATCTACAGTATAATTCCCTGCGTTTCTGCGAATGGTTTATTAAGTTTTGAGAAAATGAAGCAATTTAAAAAGTCTTTTTAGCGCATATTATTCGGTATGGTCTAAGGGTATACTACCAAAAAAGATTTTTCGGATGGGACTCTCCGTAAGCAATAACAATTTAAAAATCGACCGAGTTGCTATGAAATTACACCATTATTTGGTGCTATTTAAACAATATCTGGCAATGCAATTCGGTAATTTTCACGGCACGCAATTCACCATCAAAGTTAAGAGTAGAAATTCGAGGAATTTCCAGACAGAAAAAAATCCCAACAAAACGTTTCAGAACTGTTATTAGAAAGTGCGTCATTGCCGGCCTGGAGAGCCGAGGCCGCTAAGGCTGAAAGGACGCAGCTGCCTCGTCTTGAAGGGTCGCGGGTTCGACTCCCGCCTCGGGCATGGATGTTTGTGTGTCCTTGCGTGTTTTCCTACAGTCCCCTCCCCCACTTAAAACAATCACAGTGATCACTATATGACCATGCTGTTACAAAAGCGTCCTAAAAAAATTGTGCAATAAATCATTAAAAGTTATAAATGCCTCCCCTCTCACAATCAACAAGTCAGAGGGCCAATCTTTCGAAAAGTGAGTGTTTTTAGGAGAACACAACTTTATTTGCGGTCGGCTTCACGTAGCTCTCTCACGATAGGACAGTTACTTTTTAATGAGAGTGTTAGAGCAAAGAGGATCACCAATTTGATAGATTTAACAATCTGATAAAGGCAATCTTAAAATGAAAGAAATACAACTCACAGAGAATTTTATTTAAAAAACTTTTTTATTCGTTATTAATACAAGAATTTAATTTCGTGCCGTCATTTTTGACGTGTTACTCTTTGTACTACATAAGAATGTGTAATGTTTGAAATCATACTTAAAATTACTTTTTTATACAAATTAATTTGGCTCATTAATTTGCTTTATAAGAATTAAAAAACGATATTTTTATTCCAACAACGCACGAAATATGAAATAAAATATATCACCACAAAATAGGTGGAATACCCCTGGAGCAGTATTTTTTTAAACAGCAAAGGAAATCATTTATCCGGAATCGCTTAAAAACATTGGAGTAGTGAGTCATACGTGATTCACAGCCAACGTATTTACGTTTGATCTCTCCAAACATCCAGGAACGGAGATTTCGCAGAACACGGACGTGGCATCAAACATTCAGCGTGTTCCTTCGCTTTAAGCACGGGGGCGGCGACGAGGGGAGGAGCGGTGGCGAGCGGGGCGGGATGGGGGTGGGCTGGGAAGAGGACGGCGAAGAGCCGAGGGCGGGCCGGCGCGCGCTGTGTTATTCATAATCTCCAAATCCGTATTGACGCAACGTCCGCTTCCTGCGGCCGGCGATTGGCCCCCGCCGGCGCTAATCCCTTCCGGATGTTGCCCTTCCTCCGCCAGACAGCGCTGCATTCGATACCGCAGCGCGACACCCACCTCCCACGCACACATCACCAGCACATCACTCCCACCGTCAGCGTTCCCTTCTGCTGCGTCTCCTCCTTCTACTAACTCGTTTCTCCCTCTACAGATCTTGCCGCACCTCTATTATTTTGTGAAAAAAAATATGAGAAAACGCTTAATGTTTCGAACTGCACTGTCCTAAATAAAACTGCCTAGGGACGGCACCCGAACTAGGACTATCTGTCACTTCAAGTGAATTCGTAGTCGCAACAACTGCTACGAATTTGGTCATAAATCGAGAAGTGCAGAGACGTTTCCAAATTAAGTGTTAAGAGACAACGTGACACCTGCGTATGTGTGTGTTTAGTCGTGCTGCCTGTACAGAGATTGTACTCCTCAGCATGAACGTGACACCTCGTGGTTATCCCATCCGAAACATGTCGAATCAATTTCTTTTTAAAATATGGAGAGTCTAAAGTCTCTTGTTGGTTCAAATATTATTCAAACAACACACATTTTATTAAACTCTTTCAACATACCTAGAACTTCCATTTAATAATCACATTCATTTGGTACCCCCAAAAGTTGCACTCGGATTCTCGTTCCGATCCCCGCAGTTCACGAATACGATTTTCCAAACATTTCGCGTTTATTTCCTTCCCCCCTCCCGCTGTCATTTGTTTCCTCCCTCTGGCAGATGGGCGTGCGCGCGTGCTGCGCAGCCGCCGCCGGGGTAATTAGCGGTCGATGCAAAACAATCGCGGCGTGGCCCGCGACCCCATCGACCGACTTTATTTATACGCGTCCCGCACCCCTCGCCCCCCCCCGCCTCTCGCCCCGGCCTCCCCCCACCCGCCCGTCGTCCCGTCCCGTCCCGCCCCGTTCCTTCCCACCTGCCCCGCCCCATCTCACCCCGCCCCGCCTCGCACTGCCCCGTCCCGCCCCGCCCGATGCGTCGCGTCACGTCAACGGATGCGGGGAACGACTCAGCGCAAGAGCCCGAGTCCGCGCCTTCGGTTCCGTCTCCACCCGCACAAGGACACACGCTCAACTCCGGTCGGTGCGATATTTCACGTATCGTTTATTGATTGAATAGTGATTCAGGGCGAGTCAACTACTAAGGACACTGGTCCCTTCAGTATAGTGCATGTTTTTATCGCTTGAGGTGGCGGTGATCTTCCCTCGTTAGATGGCGACCCACACGTAGGCTTGCGGGGTTTTCCGTAACCAGGTATCTCCCCAGCGGGGCATCGCCCCAACCGGGAAAGTTCTAAGCTCCCGAATGGTCTCACGACTTGGGTGGTAGTGTAGTATGGAAGTGAATGTAAATGTGTGTAAGGGGAGAGGAAAGAAAGGTCGTGCGCGGTCCGTGGCCCGTTTGTTAGAGCACTGCTCCGGCATTCGTTGTCTTTTGGAAGTACACTCGGATGTGATAGTGACATAAAAAATATTGCGGTATACGATACCAAAAGTGCAGTAGGTAACATGAAACTAGGTAACCGGCGTGTAGCAAGTCGCTTATTACCACCATGCAACTATGCGTGCAACTAAATGCTTTGTAAGCATCACTGTGCTTCAAAATGAGTTTGACCCCCTTGTTTTGAAGAATTAACCACATATGATCGCCCTCCAGAATTCCAGATTCTTTTTCTGGTTTCAGTTTTTTCGTCCACCTGTTGCTTTCACTCTTCCTCAATTATTAGAAGCAGAATTTGATTCAATATAGCAGAGCAACGCCACGAGACGACGTGTACAGACGCCCACAAGAAAAAAGTTAGCATTCGTACCGAGCGCTGTCGAGGAGTCATCGGCGATCGGTTCCCAGTGATGGCGTGCAGAACCCAGTGGTTGCGAGGAAGAAACGGAAATGCAACCTGCATCCGCCGCTCGGCCGCGCGCAAAAACAAAAGCAAGAAGCGGCGTGGGAGAGGGGAGGAAGGGGATCTCCGCGCCACCTCACCGCTTCTCCAGAAAGCGCGACGGCGCGCGGCGGCGGCGGCGGCGGCGGCGGGGCAACAGCCGCACTCAAGGCCGCCCGCGTCGCTCGCCCCCCCCCCCCCGCGCGTAATTGTGGGCTACCTCCATTGAGGTGGGCCCACAACCGCCGCCGCTGCCCTCGCCGTGACCCTCCCGCCGGCCACCCGTCCCCACTGCCTTGGAACCCAACCGCCTCCTCATTGCGGCTTCCTTCCCTTCGCCCGGGCGCGTCAAGCCCATCCGCTCGCGGCCACGCCCACCCGACCTCGCCTTCTCGGGGAGCGATGCGGTGGGACGGGACGGGGCAGCGCAGGGTTGAGGCGGAGGGGTGAAGGTGAAGCGAGGAGAGGTGGGGGTGGGGGCGGGGCATGGCGGGGAGCGGCGGGCGGGGAGCGGCTGGGCGGCGCCAAGGGGGCACAGTGGTTCGCAGCGGCGGAGTGGCGAGGTGGGCGTGCCCCCGCCAGTGGCCCGGGCGAGCGGACGATCGCTAGCGGCGATACGCCCACGCCGAGCCGCCCCGTTTGTTTTGGCCAACTCGTGCCCGGGCGGTCGATCACGGCGCAGCGGCGGGAGCGGGGCGGGGCGTGCGGAGGCCGCGCGCGTAGGCGGCGAGGATGGCGGCGCGGCCGGTTCGTGACGCCGCAAGCGGATAAGCGCCTACCTGGCCGCTTGTGGGTCAGCGAGGCGGAGCGGCGCTGGGGGCGCGCGATGCTATCAGGCGGCACTTTCCCTCAACTGGAGCACGCGGCGGCGCGGGCCGCGCAGCCTCCACCTTCGCCCCGGCCCTATCTCCCCGCGCCGCGATCGCCCATCTACTAATATCTCCACGGCTTCGTACTGGGCTCGCCCTGTTCCCCGCCGTTTGGAACGATCTTGTGACATTATTTATGGGGTAATTTGCGAGCGACGAAAAGGAAAGAGCTTAAGCGTCAATATTGGACATTGCTTTACGAACGTAGCTGCCTCAGAATATATCAGTCAATGTATCAAACCCATCTTAAATATACATCCGAAGAACAAAAAAATATACAGCGGAGTGCACTTTGCTCTCATTACAAGCAATTTAGATAAAAGACTCTCCATTACTTGTCATTGCTCTACACTACATTTTCTCATTGATATCGTAAGTAATTAACTTTACTAAATGTTTAGCATTCATTAAAATTTGTTACTACATATTTCCCCCTCAAAATTTATGTATTCTTCTGACTGGCATCCTCTATCTTCCAGAGAAATCACACTCATTGAAGTGGTCATTCGCATAATTTCAACGAACCTTTTTAACGGTATCTTAAAAGCTCCATGTAAAATTCCCAGGATAATGCAAGCAGGTACACGTCTTCTCCACACCACTCCATGACGAATCGCATCACCCGATCCGTGACGTCGTGGGGGCTATTGAGCGCGAGTACAAAGCGCGGTTCCTCGGCGCGCTGCGGCCAGCGCGTTAGCAGAGCGAGCGATAATGAAACGAGCGCCCGCCGACCACTCTCATTACTCCCACTTGGCGCGCGGGCGATAGGCATCTCGGGCGCGCGGCTGCTTTGTTTCCTGCCACCGCCCTTGGGGCGGTTGGCCCGCGCCGATTTCCACGAAGTGGCCCCGCCCCCGCCCCCGCCCCGCCCGGGCGCGTCGCCCGTTGCCCGCCGCGCGCCGATCGCATTACGGGCGATCCCCATCTCGCAGGCCCCGAGGCGAACGCCCTAGGCGCGACCGGCGCGGCGTTGCGTTTCGGTGAGGGTCTACAGGGTCTAGGGATGCGACATCGATATCCTTGTTTTCAAATCATCGATTTTTGTATACAAACATCCATTCATTGGTTGTTAGTGGTTCCGGGCGTGTCAACTATTATAGTCGTTAGTCCCGTATGTGTAGTGAGTGTTTTTTGCTCGGGAGGTGGCGGTGGTCTTCCCGCTGGAGGGCGAGATACGGCGCCGACCTACCGTCGGCTAGCGGGGTTTTCCCTGACCAGGTATCACCCACCAGCGAGGCACCGCCCAGCCGGGACAATCTCTAAGCTCCCGACAAATGTGGTAGTGTAGTGTAGTAAGTGTGTCTAAGGGGAGAGGATAGGACAAGTAAGAAGTAAGAAAATTCGCAGGGGGTCCGTGGCCCGATTGTTAGGGTACTGCTCCGGCACTCGCCTGGTGCTGATCGGAGAAACCACGGAAAACTACCGATCAGAGCAGCCGGCCGCTAGAATTCTCCTCCAGACAGCGACTAAATTCGACCTAGCTGACACAAGCATCGATGTATTTAAAAATTATTTATTGACGCCCATGTTTTCAAACCACCACTTTTTGTGTACAAAAAAACATGTTTAAGACCTGTTTATTGATGTCGATGTTTTGAAAACCGATTTTTTTTACACAAACATCAATCGTCTGTCATCGACCAATCATCAGTCATCGATTTTTGAATGCAACATATTAACATCTGTTTATTGATGCCTCAGTTTTTTACATATATTTTTTGATCTCGATTTTTGTACGTGGGATGATATTATATTTTTACATGAAGAAACATAATTAAAACTAACTACAATGCATTTCAGATATCCATATTTTCAACTTTCTTCAGACCAAAGTCACCAAGAGCGAAAAATAAGTTAGTCGAATTTTGTTGATAAATGAAGTGAATTATTTTTCTATTAACCAAAGAATAAAAAAAGTTTTGTAAATGGTTCTGAGAATTTTTGACATTGTTTTGTCTGCTAAAAATCAACTGTACTCGTAATTTAATAAACACAACCCCCGTCACATGAATTCCTCTCTCCCGCAAGTAAACAATGATGTTAACTCACTAAAATAGTTTTATAAATATGGATGTTTATATTAAACACCGATATTTTGAAATATGCATGTTTTCTTGTCAATGTCGGAAGCCTGCTTGGGACGCTCCGATCCTGGAGGCACGATACAAGGACAGCACACAGTACATTAGGATGTTATTTTAAAAATCGCGTTAGTCTGGACATTTGATTTTTCTTATGTATTTGAGACAATACTCCATCTGTAAACTCCTTGAGACACAACATTCTTTTCCGCTAAGTCAATCATAATTCCCTCGCTCGTATCAAGTCGCCCTTTCCATTTTCGTCACGTTTGTCACTGATGATGTATCAGATCTAGTTTTCAATCGTGTTAATGTACTTGCATTATGACTCATGTCGACACTTATCGAATCTGTAATGGACAATGCGGATTGGTGACAGCTTTCCTGACGGTTTTTGTACTTTCACTTCCTAACGTTTCATATCCTCTTTCATCTTCTTGCATCACCGACACCAGAAAAACATAACATTTTATATGTATATCACATCAACATTGTAATTTTATTATCGTTTTCAAGCACCTATCGCACCAAAGACCTACTTCGTTCCTTTAATTCACCAAAAAAGACAGATGGCAAGTGTAACCTTGTTGTCAATGACCTTAGAAGTTGACGCACCCGGGATCACCAATCTATGAAGCGTCACCATAAAAGACTCTCAAACTTTTTGAATGAATGAATGCCTTTTTGAGAATATTACGTAGTTATCTGCAAAGGTTTTATCGACATATCTTTACGACAGTATTAACTTGTAGAGAAAGCACAATGACTAGTATTGGTGGCATTGACTTGAGCATTCCAAACTGGCTTAGGTGGCTCAGGGCATCAATAAATAACACGGCAAATGCCCGAGCAGTACTCTAATAAACGGACCACGGACACATAACAGAGCGCGATGTTTCTTTCCTCTTCCTTGTCCTATCTTCACCAGTTGGAGTATCTTCACCTAGCTCTAAGCTCAAAATGGTCTCCCTACAAGTGTAGACTTGTAGGGAGACCAGTTGGGAGCTTAGAGCTTGTCCCTGTTAGGACGTTGCCAGTGGTAGCATACCGCGATGATAGGGCATACCTGGTTGGGAAAGCCCCGGAAGCCTACAGGGAGGTCGGTGCTGAATCTCGCCAGCGGGCGAACATCATCGCCACCTCCCGGGCTAAAACACTTACCGGAATAATGACCTTAGCAGTCCCGCCGGGAATCATCAATCAAAAAGCGTCATCATAAAAGACTCAAAATTTTGAGAATATTACGTGGTTCTTATCTGCAAAGGTTTTATCGACATTTTTTTAATTACAATAAGAAACGTCTAGAAAAAGCAAAATAGATGAATGAATGCATTCCGAACAAACGTGCCGAAACAAAGTACATGCCCCATCTCTTCAAAGAATGTTTGGCTGAGGGCAGAATGGCAACGGGCCGTCCACGGCCAACCCGCCCCCGGGCTCTCTTCGCGCCGAGATTGGTTATTCCGGAAGCGTGTGCAGCCCCACCGAATTATACCCAATCATGCATTCTGGCGAACGTGCCGCGCCTGCTGACGGCTGCATTTACAATTTCCGCCCATAAAATGCCCACCCATTAGGCCTCCAGGGCGCGCGCGGATCAACGACGCGTCGCGGCGCCCACCGCCACGCCCTCCCCACTCCTCCCCGCACCGCGCCGCCCCACTCTACCCCGCCTCACCCTGCCCCGCCCCGCCCCGCCCCGCCCCGCGCGCCCCGTCCCTTCCCGTCCCGCCCCGTCCCGTCCCGTCCCGCCCCGTCCCGTCCCGTCCCGTCCTGTCCTGTCCTGTCCTGTCCTGTCCGTCCAAGAAGAATTCCTGCGGAGGGTGAATAATTCCGGAGAAGGGTGAGGGAACTCTGTCCTGTTCGGAAGTGATGGGTGGGCTCTTGGGCATCGTATCCGACTTCAGCCAATGAGCTTCAAGCACCAGTTTCCGTCATAATATTAGCGGCCACCAAACTGATCACCTTGTTACAAGCCATTGAAACAGATATATGAAGCACTTTTTTTATTGGATGTTTTATTTCTATTACACCTTCATCGTGTTATGTTTGGTCGGTCGCATTTGGAAATTATCACTTGATGCCACTTTGAAAATGTTCCTAAACACTTCTCGCTCTCCATGCAACATGGCGGCCAACATCTGGTCTAGCTTTTCCAAGGAGGTTATGATATGTATTATAACCTCTTTGAGCTTTTCAAACGATGTGCCCGTGTTGTGGTAACGTAACGCAAATTGGTGTTGAACGAGCAAAAATCGCTGCACTGGAGGAGTAACCCACCTATTTCTTTCCACCTGAGACTGTGTGAGAGAGGTAATCGACTCGATATGCAGATCGACGGGCCTTCCATTAAATTATACTGGAACTTCCACATTCCTCAAATCTGGAGAGTCTTGGATAGATTCGAGATGCAAATGCAACATCAAATTGCATGGTTTACTCAAATCTTTTGAAATTTACTCTGTTTCTCTAAGAATCTCTAATTTGCCTGTTCGATTCTAATCTTCCCGAGTATAGACATTTATGTGACTTCTATAAACATTATGTCCTCATTCTGTTACACTCATCATCTCATCCATGTGAAATAGAAACTTTATCACCATCATCTGCTAACATTATGTTAGAACTTTTAATTCGTAAATAACGAATGATTCATATTCGTAAACAAATAAAGAACCAAGGGATTCGAGCATTGGGAGCTACAACGTCAGTTCAAAAGATTCCGAATTTAATTTTACTATTAAATAAAAAACAACAATACTATTTATATTGTATTTAATACAATTTTGGAGCGCCATAATCATATGCATTATAATTTTCATAAAATGAACTTTATAGATTTCATAACAGAGGGGGTTTAAACATCCAAATTCCGGTCTGATGCAGCTAGAACTGCAACGTTCAATTTGAAATAGGCACATTTCGTTTTCTCAAGCTACAACACTAAAATGATTATTGAAGTTTGCTAACAAAACCATCTTGTTTCATTTTTACTAAAATTCATTTCTTTGCATTTATGCTAAGTTTATAGGACTCTTCATAACCTCACGAAATGTTAAAGTTCAAAACCAGCTTCACCCCACCTAAATGTCACGAGAACACATCCAGTTCATATGAAACCGTACGTGGACGCGAGAAAACCCATGTTTCTCCATGTGAAATGTTGGCAAAGGGAGTAAATTGGTTTTGACTGTAAATGTTTTAAATGAAATAAGAATTTATTTTCTCCAAGCACTATAATTATTTTTAAACTTATTTGCACTAATGTTTCGTATTCCGTAAACAATTAGTCCATCATTTGTGTTGATTACTAAGCCGATAAAAGAAAGGGGTCTAGTCGAGGGAAAACTGAAGGGTCCGGAAGTAACCCCAACACGAGAAAACTTTTGTTTCTCTTCTAAGACGTTCGCAAGGGAACGAGTTGGTTTTAATAGCAAATGCCTTCAATGAAACAAGATCAAACACACATTTCTTTTCTCGAACTATTACCGGTACAATTATTTTCAAACCTAATTTCAAGTAATGCTTCGTATTGCGTAGACAATCATTTGCATTGATTATTAGGCCGATAAAGGGAGATTGTTCAGTCCAGGGAGCCCTGACGGGTCAAGAATGCCACCCACGCACTGCGCATCAAACCAGTTCCAGAAGGGTCTGCAGCTAAGATCGGCGCCTTCCTTCCGAGCGCCCCATGGCATTGGTTTTCTTGGGCGAATAGCAACGGCATCCCGCGATCAAGATATCCTAAGCCGTTACCTACCTCTCCAAAAGACATAGCACAACTCCATCCACTTGTATTTTTCACATTAGTATGAAGATTAATTTCTACTTTTCCGGTTGTTTGCTTCGAATCACATTGATCGATTATAATTAAACCACTTCTGTCTGTTTTCAAGATACATTCATTCAAGACACATTAATTTTTAAGATAATGTCCTATGGCATCACTGCCAACGTTGAAAACGAACGCACAAATGTTTGTGGACATAAAATAGAAACTCACTTATCACGAGCATCTTTAGATCTCGCTGACTGACACTAATTCCGAATATTCTGCCACGCTCATCTAGGTTCGAGATTTTCTCTGGGCTGGAGCGATCTACATGTGCTACTTATGAATGCAAACTGAAAGTTTTCCTCCTTCCGATAAAAGTGCCCGCGGAGTGCGATTGGGAGTTTCCCGTGTCCTTCGCTTCCGCCCGCGCATCCCTCCGCGCGCCACCGCGTCGCGGCGCGGGATGGACGGCGCGTGATTGACAGCGGCGGCGCTCGAGGCCGCGCCGGCTGCGGTGCATCGCCCGCGGGCTGCGAAGTCGCGTTGGCAGCTCGCCCGCCGCCTCCATATATAGACCCCTGCCAGCGACGGCGGGGCGGACGGGGTGGGGGGTAAGGGCACGGAGGGAGGGGGGAGAGGCGAGCGCTCTAACGAGACAGCCCGCCGCCCACGCCCAGCCGGGCTGCCTGCCTGCTTGCTGACGACCTCCCGGTTTCAGTGACACACAGCGGAGCGGGGGCGTGGGAGAGGGCGGGGGGGGGGGGCAAAATGTCACTGCTCTGATGCGAACGTCGAGCCCCGGACGGGAACGATGCAGCGAAGATAATAGGGAAAAAGAAGGCTATTTTTTAAGCAAAACAAACTCAAGAGGCGACAAAGGAACATATTTGATCATGGTTCGTCGCTTCAAAACAAAGAGCGAGGAAAGTAAACAAATTAAAGTGAAACATCGGTAAGTTCCAGACTTTGGTGTATTGGAAAAGTGACCAGTTTTAAAGGGCGGTATACATGGTACAGTTTTCGTGCAGATTGGACGTACACAAAACGTGCAGTTTAGACTGCATGATTTCTCAATGAACACTTTTGAACATATTTGTAATTTTTCATGCACAAAGCATGAAAGTTTTTTTATGCAGAAACGTTCACTAATGGATTTGTTCACCCGACGTGACAGTAATCGGTCATTTCGATTTTGCGGTTAGGTGTGTCAAGGGGCGATTGTGTGAAGTGTTATTGTGATAAACTACCCCTTTCCCTATTCCTGCCTTCCTATTTTTCTTCTCTAAGTTCCTCATGGTTAATTAATACTTAATAAAAATCACAGCCAGAACGCACGGACAGAAATACCACCACTGAAAGAACTCGGATGACGCAATTCAGCTGTTTTCCGTAGACCCCCTAGCGGCGTCTTGTGGCGATTCTTACAGAATTCACACAGAAAAAGTACAGACCGTGTATGCGCGGCGTTTCACTTTTATACTTCTAGTTAGGGATCATGAAGTTTCTGTGCAGAAAATGGATGAGAATTTGCACTAAAAGTGTACCGTGAATACTGGCCTGAAGACACGTGGACCGTTCAGAAATGTCAACCACCTGCCACTACGAAAAATATGCGAAAAAGTAATGGATTCCCCATTTATCTGTAAAGGGTATTTACTAGAGCAAGTACAAATACTAAAATTGACGAACCCATTGCTCGGGAAAAAGGTTTCCGAAATCATTAATTAATTTTCATAAACGTTTCTTCGTGCATTAAAACCATTTTCTACCTTGTAGTAATACATAATTCAAAGAAATTACCGAAAGAAAACGAACAAATATCTCCAAGAAATAAGGGTTTATACATAATGTGACGTAATTAACTGTGATAATATAACTAATGTGACATATAAATATAAGATTTAAAAAACTAAACAGTAAGTTCAAAGACATTTCCTATTAGATGTACTCGTTCTTCATGAAATCCTTGAAAAATAACGTGCGCTGAAAACGAACTTCTATGAACAACTTACCCCCATAGAAAGTTTTTAATTTGTGCAATACACGCAATTAAATAAATATAAGGATCGAACTCGTCATTCTATTCACGATAAATGTAAATAGCTTCCATAGTACCCAATAACAGTTATGAATATTTGTTTCTCAAAGGCATCGGTTTGGTGCGCAATATCCAGCGTGACCTAAATGCTGCAGGACCAAAGTTCCTCGTTGAGTGGGCGCGCCCTTCCCACAAGCCCTTAGTAAATGAAATTGCTAGTTTGTAGCGGAACTTCAAGAGGAAGACTTCGCCGCCAACATCCATCAAAGCGTCAAGGGAAGATTGCCGTTGTGGAAGTGGATCGCTCTCTTCCCTCTTTACATTTCCTCGACAGGCGAAACGACGTAGCAACAACCGCTCTCTCTTTCACGCTCTTCACACAAAATTAGCGGTTCAAGAGCAGCAGATATGGAAATATTCGTTGCATTCCAAAATTATTGTCATGATTCATAGTAATCAGCAATATTCTCACATCAAAAGCAAATTAATTTAGAGAATATCTTAACCTGTTTCCCAAGACGGTAATATACTGATTCAAAGGGAAGTAATCGTAGTTCTCATTGATATGTAAAGGAAGAAAGAGAAGGAAAATAACGAGGAAAAAAGAAAAAATGTTTGAAGAGCACGAGTAGATGAGCTGGCAAGTTGATCAAGGCAAAAAGATCTCGGCCGCTGATCTCCCCGGCGTGGCGAGCGGGGTCACAGAGGTCAAGCGCTGGAGGGCACCGCCCAGTGGAGGGTCCGCGCCAGCAAACACCGCCCCTCCCGCCTACCCCCCCCCCAACGCATCCATTACCTCATCCTCCGTCTCCTCAGTTCCTTCGCGTTGGAATGTGGAGCGGGACGTTGTGCCGTGGATTGAAAGACATTTTCTTAGTTTTCTGGAAATTAAATGGTATCGATCAACTTCCAAACCTTCGCATATTGTGTGTTAAAGATTGAAGAGGCACAAGATTCGACTACAAAGGACAAGAGTTACATGTCATGTCGTGCCCACGAAAACTAATTTCCTAATAGTAATTGTGGTGAACAAAATGACGTGTAATTTCTTTATAGAAGGATGCGCTTGCGGTTACTTAAAAGCGTGTCATTGTGAACAAACCCATAATCGTCGAACTAAAACAAATCGGTCAAGAAATCTATGACAGTGTTGTACATCGAATCTGTCATATTAACCTACTACATTAATAATTTGTTGCTGGTAAGGCTTCTTGTATAACAGCATTGCAAGAGTAAAAACGCATTATCGATTCTCGCTCAGCAACGTCGGTAGATATACTCGTCTTATTTCAATAGTCGAAATACGTCACAATTACGACTTTCTCCAGCCCACGCGCGCTGGAGGGTGAAATGCAGCGTTAAACATTGCAGCATCGAGGGCCGCAAGACCGGCGGCTTCTCTGGCCGTGGCGCGAAGCGTAATGAAAGAAGCGCGTCAGATCATCTCATCTGGTGCGCAGCCGCTTGATCGACTGCGGTCCATTGGGCGAGCGAGACACGCCCCTTCCCATCCCTTCCCTCTTCGGACCCCTCCATTGCGCCCCGCCCTGTCACGGCCCCGCCCGTCGCGCCCCCGCCGTCGCGCCCCCGCCGTCGCGCCCCCGCCGTCGCGCCCCCGCCGTCGCGCCCCGCCGTCGCGCCCCGCCGTCGCGCCCGCCGCCGCCGTCGCGCCGCCGCCGTCGCGCCCGCCGTCGCGCCCCGCCGTTGCGCCGTCGTCTCCCCGCCGTCGTCTCCCCGCCGACGCCCCGCCCTATCCCGCGCCCCGCCCTATCTCGCGCAGCACGCACCGCCGAGCACGCACCGCGGTCGTTCGTTTCGCGTCTATTCACGCGACAGCAAAGGCGGCGGCGGAGGCGCGCGAGCGCAACGCGTTTTCTGCCTGCATCGCGTGCGCACGTGTGAATGCGTGTGCGAGTGTGTGAGGAGGGGTGACGCAAAGCCGCGCATTGTGGTCGCGGTCGCAAAGCAGCGCCGACTCCCTCAAGCGTTCCGCGCAGCAGCACGCGCTCCGTGGGCCTTTGAAGCGACTCGCTTGCTTCCCCGACCCATCCTCCCACTGCGCTCCACTGCCCCCTGCGACTCGCGCGCTCCCCTCTTTTTTATTTCGTTCTTAATTCCGACGTAACATCGCAGCAATCATCCTTCACCTCAGCCCGACCTACAGTGGTCTCTTTTGTGACTCAACCGCAACAACAATTCTTGTTCCAATAGCATACTTCATCAGTTCCTCCACGCCCCATAATTCTCTTCCTCTAGGTCTAAACGATAACCGATGTTGTATACATTTCAATTCTCTTTCATCGTTTCAATCCTCTTTCTCACGGCGCAATTGCAAATTAAACCACGCTCTTGCCTGCATTTCGGCGAGTCTCGATGGGAAAGTTGAGCCTCAATCGCGCGTAAAGTTCTACAATCCTGGCCTATCTCACAAAGCAGTTTCTTCTGTACGCCGCTGCCTACCTTCCTCCCCGTACTATCATTTTCTCCTCCACACGTGCCCCATAAAGGAAAGCTGTTAAGAGATAATTACAGCCTCGCCTGTACGCTTGCACGTAACTATTTGGCTGTCGGGGAGACGCCGCGTGCTAAGCACAGGTGCCAACGTTACGGCTGCCTTTCTACGACCTTCCTCAGGTAGAAATGAAAAATTATCTATTGACTATGTGGTTTTATTTTATTGAAGTAATCACTTTTCGGTGAGTAGTAAGTTAATTTACTGATTAGAGAATAAATTATATATGTTCTTTGGTGGTATGTCAAATAATTTCATGTATATTCGATTCCAAGCACTCGTCCAGCGGAAGGGTGCAGAACGGCGGCCAAAACGTTGGCACCTGTGCTCAGGACGCGGCGTCTCCCGGACAGCCAAGTAGTTATAAAGAGTTACTATACGAAGGGACCGCTTCCACAGATACTGCTTGGCCTCTGTTGGCAATATAACTACATGCTATGTCAATGCACCAATATTTTCACTGCGTTCGTTTACCGTTCGCTCTTTTGTAAATGGGTATCTCTTGCAATGGTCATCACTAGGGAACGGATTTTCATGTAAATACATATTTTCACAGGGACAAGATACCTGCATTCACTAATATTTTTTAGACTTAACACGACATTCTGAACGAATTGGAACCATTTTTATTTTACATATTTTTGTATAATTACATATTTTTATATATTTTATCTATAGCTACATATTTCGTTACATTTTAATATATTTATAGGTTGAAAATGAATATTTCACTTGTGATGTTCGAAATATATGTTACTTGAAAACTAACTTAGTTACTGAAATACTTAAAAATACGCAGTGCGCTTGTGCTAACGCCGGACAATCGCTATTAATTGCCAAACTTATCTCCCCAGCCCCACTGCTTCATGGAAACAGCGCAGTCGGGATCAACGATGAGCGGAAAGAACTTCAACCACGTGCTTTCTCGTGTTTCGTAGATCCCATGCGTAACTCGATAAAAAGAATCAGATCATTGTCTTATCCCTTTTCTGGAGTTGAGGTGGGAGTATGCTCCCTTTACCCCCCCCCCACACACACACACACTTCTATCACAGGCTACATGGTACTATTCACTTGAGCTCCGGCTCCTCGTTAACAACATTGTATATAATACGAAAGTATTATATGTTTCGGATGAAACTAGCGAATAATTGCTTCTGTAGATGTAAAATTTTCATTCACCCTCTTTGAATACATGTAAAGTTCTGATCGACAACGTACTCTGCTCGCAAAACGCTTGAAGAATGGAATTGTAAACATTATAACGAATATTTATTTCACATATTTCCTATTTTTTCTTACATATTTTTGAAAAAATAAGTACATATATATGTACATATTTTGCTTTTTTTATTACAATAAAGTCCGTTCCCTAGTCATCACCCTGCATGACGTCCATCTGTTTCCCGGCCTATCAAACCGGTCCTTTCTCAGTGTTAGCGTACCTCTTTACAGACCCCGGGGCGCGGAAGCCTACGGAAGCTCTCATTACACGGCGGCCTTCCTCGGCAGCCGCGCCCGCTCCGCTCTGCCGCCTTTTCCCTCCGCCCACGCGAGGCGAGCGCTGGGGCCGCCGCGCCCGCACAGCACGTGAATGCGGCCACTTTGTCAAATGACGCGTGCGGTGCCTCGTGACCAGAGGATTACTCCACGCATTGAAGGGGCTCGGGCGGCCGCAGGCAGCACGACGAGCGGGCTGGCTTGCTTGCTTGCCTAAATACGAGGCGCTTTTCAGTTGGTACGAGGAACAGAATCCGGAGGTGGAAACACAGCTGAAAACACAGCTGGAAGAAAAAAAGTGCTGGCTTCCATTTGACTGCACGCGATTTTCAAATAATTCATCTAAACCAGGATTTCAAAAAATGAGAATCCACTATGGTAGGTAAGCAGCGTGATATCTTATGCTTATAATTATCCAGAAAAATAATTGCATACAATTAACATCGTATATAATACATTACAGGTGTTTTCATTAATTAGGTTAATGCTAATTTCCAAACGTAAAATGTAACAATTAAATTATTAATATCACATTTTAACGAGTGATGTTACAAACACATTCTTTCTCGTATTATTGTAACGGTTACGTCATATTAGAATATTGCAATTTATACTATCAAATCATCCATCTCTTGAAAAACTCTGATCACTCACGAAGTGCAAGAGATAAAGAATACACAAATTTAACTTTCGAAAATTTGAAGATTTTAATGGACAATGTACTGTGGCCAATGGATTCTATACATTGACCTCTATCCTCATAAAAACTTTGAAGTAACAAAACGACTGCTCTTCCTAGTCCCAACTTCTTAGTCTTTTCTATTAATCATACAGGACGCTACCGCCACCATTATCGATATAATATCAAAGAGTAAGCTAATTACATAAAAGAAAAAAAAGAAAAATTGAGATTCGAAAACTTTTGAGATTTCGACACATCATTGTTGATCAATTCATTTATAAATTGCACGTCTAATGTAAATACTAACGACGCGCAGGATACTTAGAAAGATATGTTTATTACCACGGTATACATTTGTAGCGTCACGTTGGCGGCCGTGGGTGGGAGGAGGAGCGGAAGTATCGCATACCTGCGGGCATGAATAGCTTGGCGCCCCGGCGTTGGGATACATTTACACAAAGGGGACGCCAGCTTGACCGGGAAGGTCACGTGGTAGACGCGAGCCTCCCTCCCACACCTAGGACGGTCACGTAACGGCTACACTCTGATATAAAATCGAGCCGACGAGCTCACCCGGGGGTTTTATTCCGGAAACCTCGCGCGATGCGCAAAACGTTACGCCCAGGCTGGAGCGTGTCGTGCCTATTGCACGGGTGACGAGGTCACGGTAGTGGCGCGGGAGTAACGTCAGAGGAGGCGGGGCCTCCCTTGCTATGTGGGGTATCCGCAAGGAAATAGTCACAAGTGTGTAGTTTCGGAGCAGAAGTTGGTTATTGTAGATACGTGTAAATAAACTTGTACATACTTGTATATGTCTATGTGTTTTTCTCCATGACGCCACACATTTCAGAGTTCCACTTGTAGCCGTGTTTTCGCGAGCCGCTTCCAAGGTATGGTGCATCGTGAGGGTAGGAGGCCGTCGCGAGGCAGACGCGGGGAGGGGAGGGGAGGGGAGGGGGAGGCACTTCTCTTCTTCGTACGTGCTCCCGCCACGACGTGTCACGCTCTTTTGTCGGCAAGCCGCTGTTTCAGGAGGCTCTTACGGCGCTGTTTGCACTCCAGGCACCGCCCCCTAAAGCACACTCGCCAACTTTACCCCGCGTTGCGCTTTTAATCCTTATGCGGCGGTGCGAAAATGAAGCCTCCGCGCGTGTTTCTTGAATGGCGTGTGTTTTTAAATGTGTATTTATTGACGGTCTGAAAAGTAAGAACTTGGAGTGTTTTTACAGTCACGGTCACATGGTGGTAGTGGTGGTGGTGGTGGTGGTGGTGGTGAGAGACAGAAGAACAAACCGCAAGCCGAGTAGCTAAAGTGACGCCGACTCAATAAAGTCTTTTATGTCCCTTTTACGGATTTACGGTTTCCGAGGCGCTCTCATGAAGCAGTCGGAAGCGCTGAATATTCCAGAAATAAAACAATCACGCTGTGCTTTCAAGAAGACAGAGGATAATAAAGCTTCCTCGAACCAGTATTCTACAGTTTTTACAGTGTACTTCGCTTTCCCGTTTTTATTTCATATTCTAACCAAAACGTTTTTTCTTTAACTAAACCGACAGTAATGTATCTTTTTGCAAGCGCAGCCATAACTCATTATCTATTCATGTAATTCACAAGATGATGTTCACAAAACGTGTTTTGTACATTTCATTCAAACAAGAACCGCCCACTGACATTTCAATGGACATATGGAGAGTTAAAAACCTACAGTTTAGAAGAAAATATTTGCGGTGTACTGTTAGTCGCAAAACTTCGCTTTGCTGTGAAAGCATCTCTGCAATCTCTCCCCAAATCACAGGATGATACTTAACGCTTTACATCATGACACCCAACAGTGGCAAGCTTCAACGGCTTTAGGATCAAAGGGTTCTGTGTACAGAAGTAGCAACAGCTGCCACTAACATAGAAAACCCATCTAAGATATTTTATTCCGAATTAAGAATTGCTTTCAGGGACGTGAGAAATCGCCTCTCACAATAACCGATGCATAGGTATGTAGTATTTAGTCATCTCTGTTCGATAGAACGTGCTCGCTGTTATATTTCTACCTTTTAAGCTTTCATTTACATTTTATTTAATGGTAGACAATCTTTCTTAAATGATGCATACACCTTTCTCCCAGGTCTCTCCGCTGTTCACATGGTTATACTTTAAATTTGATTACAATAAAAAATCTATTATTACGAACTAAGAACACCTAATAATACGTGTTTTTATTAATGTGGCAGAACGCGGGCCATTATCTACCACCTAACCACATATTACAAAATTTATGAATCAAATATAGAAATAAGAAATTATGTAAAAGATTTTTATTACATTTTTTAGCACTCGTGCATAACACGAGTAGCACTTACTTTCCAAGTTTATTGTTCGGAAAGGGTTAATTTGCAAAGAAGTCAGGGCCGTATGAAACAATTGAGTACTGCAAAATAAACAAACGCCTGGGGCGACATGAATAAACATGACTTCCTCATTTATTGAGAATGATCTCATTGTATACTCGTACTTGTACGTTTTTACGAATTTGTACTAAAAATATGGAAGGCAATTCGTACGAAAATATGTTTTGGTGTACTCACTTGAAAATACCGGACTCAGCTTCTACGTCCCCTAGTCCGTCCTTGCATTCGTACGCCAAAGACTCACTTTCTGTACTAGTTACGTAAATAACTATTATTTAAATGAATACAGCAGTATATTACTAATTATCAAAGTATTAAAAAACATTTATAAAATCACAATTTAGGCGGTAGGTTGCAAAGACACCCCTCCTTTGCAATTCATGTACACCTCGTCAGTCCGACTGTGAAAGGGAGCTGGGGACGATAGCGCGGACGCCTTCCCAGAACCGAGTTCGTCAACATTTCATCCGTACGCCAAAGACTCACTTTCTTTATTAGTAATCTAAATGACTATTTTAATACTCTTTTTTTGGATCGCTTTTCAACATCTTGGTCATATAGCGAATTCATGATTTTTAAACCGTAGCTACGGTTAGGGGACCCCCCCCCTCCTACGCGTAGGGGGGAACTGTGGAGAAAGCACGTAAGGACTTCACAAACACACACAAACATCCATGCCCGAGGCCGGATTCGAACCCGCGATCCTCTGGTCCGAGACCGCATACTGCACTACTGACTTAACGATCTCTGCCATCGGATCGGCCAATACTCTTTTTAAAAATAGAAAAATGAACGAATCATTCATGATGAAATGAGAAAATCGCGCATTGCAGTGTTACTATTTTAACGGGAAAGAGGTGAATAACAATCGTCATAGATTATTATTTTATAACGCCCATGTATTTCATACACGGTTCCAAAATGGAAAATCCCTATTTCATGATGATGTGAAGCAATCAAGACTATTTACTCACACTATTTCACACAAAGAAATACTTTTCGAAGTCTCGAGTACAGATTATAGTTGTTCCCGGATGAAAATAATGTTAAGGTTGGCGTGAGGCGTGAGCAAGTGCTGCAAATTTGCTGAGCAAGCGACCATGAGAGCGAAAGGTTTCACAAGTAACTGTTATTCCACTCAAAAATAACGTCGACATACATAGGAAATAAATTGAACATGAACGGACTGTACCCTCACGCCTTAGCTCTGGGCGCATGTGCAGTCACTGCAACAACTTTCTGGCTTCTGCAGATAAATTTAGACGGACCACTGACCCAGAATATACTTCGAGAATGCGCCATGTTTTCTTTCTGAAGTTGTACAAGAACGAGCAGCTCGTCGTTTCTCTAAAATGTCGTACTCACTGGATACCCGAATGTTCTTGAGCGTAAAATTTGTTAGACGGTTTCTTTCGCCTTTGAACTTATTTTACCAATCAATGAACAGTCAGGACAACATCTGGATTACACTTTTCTCGTCCCTCAATCCCGCTAATTCTATAAAATTATTCATCTTTGATTCAGAGAAAATATAGAATATGAACGTACATCAAATTACAAGACCTTTTAGCGGCCCAGCACGTATTTAAAAACTGCTTACTTTACAGATAACCGTAGTTACCTAGGTGAGTTCTAATTCTACTAGTATTTTAAGGCCCAAGTATCGACCATTCAATTCCAGAATTCTTTTTCCAAAAAGTTTACAGTACATCAACAGTTCTGATACTACTTTAATGTTATTACTCATTCCAATTTGTCGTTTATAAACGTGCAGGAAAATACTTGAAAAACAACCTGAAAACTGGGGAAAATGTGCGAATAATATTCAAAATACTATCAACGTCAATTTCTTTTCAATTGGATTTGGAATACTAGCGTTGTCTCCATCGACGAATCGTTTGTTTTTTTTTCAATATCGGATTGGACAACTCTGTTCCTTTAACAGCACAAACGGGGAGCACACCACTCTGGCCTTGGCTGGCACGGGAAGCAGTTCCATCTGCAGCGGATATACTTTCCTCATCGCCCATCATTTGCAATTCAAACGTAAGTCTTTGAAGTCACACCAAGAGTGATAAATAGCTGACAACTCCAACAGCTCTAAAACAGCCAGGTGACGCAGTGCCAGGGATACAGGCAACACACGTGCATTTAGACACGTACTACCTTCCGTGAGGAATAACACGGTTATTAGTATGAGCAATTTGTTCCTTTGAATAACGAAAAGTAATCATCTTTCTAAGAAGGAAATATATAGTTTTCTTTATTTTCGTACTATGTAAAACCAAAACATCGATAGTAGCATTATAGGAAAATGAAGGTGACTTTCACCTTGGGGAAGAAAACACTGAACAAAAGATTTACCGACGAACTAAACATAAAACATGGTGTGTAAGTTCAAAGTACTCTCTTTTGCATGAATGTATATCGAACGCAGACGAAGGAAACAGTTCTTCCCAATGAAAAAATTGTCTGTACTTTGTACTTCAACACGAAATCTGACTGATCGCAAGACTGGAAAAGACAAGCGACCGATGGCGATTAGCAGGTAAGCGTGACCGCACTAAAGACTACTAACATCAACTTTAAACGCTACTCGCTCGAGAAAACAGGCGTGTCCTACATACAGAAAGAATGTTAGCACTTTATGGAGCTACGACAGAAAACAGTAAGTCTTAGGCGAGCAATGGCAACGTAATAAAGATAACTCGAACTCGGAAATGATAACGGCCAAGGCTGGGTGCATACAAATACCAGAGCGCGCGCTTTCTTTGCCAGTTACGCGACGTACGAGGCCGCGATAAGGTCGGGCGACGCGTTCACTCACAACGAGGAGGGGGCGGGGCGGGGACGGAAGGGGAGGGGAGGGGAGGGGAGAGTTCGGGGCAAACGGAACGACCGGAACAATAAGATAAATAGCCAACAGGCGCCGGTCGAACCCAATACATTATTTATGGCCAGGCCGCGCGTGCGGTGCAGATAGCCACGCGGGGCTGATAAGCGGAGGACGCGCGGAGGGAGGTGGGCGAGGTAGTAGGTGGAAGGGCGGTCCTCCCCTTCCGCCCCCGCCCTCAGCTCCGGGCCGTCGCCGCGGTCGCGGGTGATGAATTTTCGATCCATCTCTGGCAGCGGTGCGTGGACAGGATATTGCAGGCGGCCAGAGAGGCGATGGGGGCGGCGGGAGGGCGGGGCCGGCGCCGGCGGTAAAGTGCTCCATCGTGGGCGTCATTTGCGGCGGATGAAAAACGCGCCGTGTCAGCCGCGGTTCCCGGAGCGCAGCCGCGCCGACCGTGAAGCTGTCCTCAGCGCGGGAGGAGCGGGACGGG